>JAAAKQ030158840.1:0-12775 GCA_010016005.3 Zanna intricata | reverse complement strand
TAGGAGAAACTTTGAATGGCATGGATGAAGTCCTACGCAACAACTACCGCATGAAAATAAACAAGAAAAAAACAAAAATAATGAAATGTAGTAGAGATAATGTACATCAACCACTGAATATAAAAATAGGAAGAGAAAAGATTATTGAGGTAGAAGAATTTTGTTATTTGGGAAGCAGAATTACTAAAGATGGACAAAGCAGGATATAATATTATATAATATTGATTATAATATTATATTATGTTATACATTTAAGTATCATAGGCTCTATATATATATAGCCTATATAGTACCTATACATACTATACATGAGATACAAGGTATTCAAAGATTCATTTATCCGAGAGATTTTTTTAAAGTTATTTAAACATATATACGTATATAAATTTTTATACAGCCAGTAATTTATATACATTCCCAGTAATGTAAGAATTCCAACATAGGGTCATACATCTAAATTGGTTTAGCCATTAGCTGCTAAGGTGGAACAAGCATACATACATCCACCCTAAATACATTATACTACTTTTTGGGCAGTCGTGTAAATAAAAGATAGGGATTATTAATTAAGAATTAGCAATAAAATTGTGACGCAAAGCGGACCAATGGCAGGCATTTTGTGGTTGCATTTGGCATCCTCCATGACTCTCTCCCGCTAGAAACAGTCCATTGTCAATTAATTTACTGATTAACTAATTTAATTTTGAAGCATAGATTAATTTTTATCTATATTTTATATTTGCATTTTTATTTATTAATTTTATTAATAAAGGAAAGGAATTATTAGTTAATATTTAACAGTAAAAAGAATATGCTTATGTTATCAAACATACTACTTGTCAGAAAATCAATGATTTTTTTTTTTTCTTAAATGTTTATAAACATTAAGAAGAAGCAACACCAACAAATATGAGCAAGAAGAAAGAACATGCGTACCTGGTCGAATATACTGCCCATCATTAATTTTTTCTTAAATGTTTACACACAATAAGTAACAGTAATAATAATTATCATATAAATTAATAAATTCTACTACTGTAATTCATTCATTCAGTATCATAGTCTGCTATGATATTATTAAATTTAAGTTGTTATTTAAATTGTATTTTAAGATCTCCCGTTAAAATACAACTATTTTCAAAACAAATAAACAGATACCGAAAATACTATCAATTATGGATTTAGAACTATATATATGATTTTTGTGGCCTTTTAATTACAATTCAACATACATACATACATATTTACATAGTCTATGACCCATAATGTAAGTGTTCCAACACAGGATCATACTTCTAAATCTGTTTAGCCGTTGAGCTGCTATGGTAGACAAACATAAATACATACACATACCCTAAAAACATTACACTTTTTTTTTGGTAGTCGAGTAAAAATGGAGATCATTAATGGACCACAAAATGAATATTTAAATAAAAAATAAAATAATTGCTTTTATTTAATACTGTTTAGCTCTTTGATTTACACAAAATGAAATGCAGAGGTGATATATTAACTGCAGAGAGGGAGAGACAGAGAGGGAAGGGGGAAGAGAGTTAGAGTTACATTGGCTGAATCAATAGATTTTGGAACATTTGAGTTCATCTACAAACTTAACCTCAGATTTTAATAATATTAATCATATGTTTAATTCAGAAAATGTCATGAAAATTGGATAGTTCCTTTATCAATTATCATGAAAACAGTTTGATGAATGGACACACTGTCCTGTGTGAACTAATTATGGTTACAAATCATAATCAGTTTCTAAATAGACAAAAAGACAGGCAATTGATGAATTATTTAAAATGGCACCAAATATTAAGATACAAAATAATCTTTAAAAAGAATGATAAGATAATCCCTCCCAAAATTAAAACAAAATAAACTACACTATTTTGATTATAAACATTTTGTAAAAAAATCTAATTAAAAAAATACAATTTTACAATAAAAATCACTATTACACAAAATTTGGATGAAATCGTTAAAATTTACTATTGTTTATCTTTTATGCAGCTTTACATAAAAAAAGCTATCCTACACAACTTTCTTGTACCTTTCCAAGTTAAATAATATAAAGTCAAAAATTACACACATCTGTCAATTGACAATAATATGTCTGCATTGTAAACTTATCCTCTCCATATTTTTAAGATCTATTAAAAAAAAAACACATCTTAATTTATTATAAACTTATCAAGAGTGAAGAATTTGCAAGCACTAAGTTAATTTTTTATAAGCAAAACTGCACAAAAAGAAAAAAATTGTAACACAGATACTTTGTTAAATAATATATTTATAACCACTATATATATTAACACTCAAAAATACAATGCCAAATTTTATTAAAAACAACTTTTCCTGCAGAATAATAGGAAAACTGACCTCATTTGATCTATCAGATCAATATTATGATTTTATCCTATCTATGGCAGTAGAAATACAATTGGCTTTCTAAAATTTTTTTAACTTTTCCCTATACTTAGATGAAGATCATGAAAAGTTTTTATTTCTTAGGAGCAACTGATTTGAAAAAATTGAGTGTGTGAATAAACCTCTAAAGTAAGCAAGAGAAATTTTGATTTACATTAATTATTCACTAGGATAGCTTTTTATTTTAATATATATATATTGTGTGTGTGTGTGTGCATGTGCGTGCACATGTGTGTGTATTTATAATTTTATAAAAAAGAAGAGGTACCAGAATACATACACCTGTCTCCTCTACCAAAGACAAAAAGGTTTACCTCTTCTCTTTAAGTCATCATAATTTATGACCAAAATAAGAAAATATCATGATGACGACAGTTTTATAGCTAAAAAATATATTTTTATGAAACAGAATTATCAAAAGGACATAAGATAACATAAGAACAACAAAAATAACTTAAGTTTATTTATTACAACGTTAAACTAAAAATATCCTGCCTGTATTTAAAAAAAAAGAAATAAGAATGGTATGGAAGGAAACTCACTTGCAGTTGATTAGGTCAAGAGGAATTCATAAGTTTTCAAAACCGACATTCACAAAAGCAATAATTTAAAAAGAATACTATTTAGTAATTTATTTAATCAAAATATTTGTCATAATTAGTTCAAAATACCATCATGAAGTTCAAATTTTTTAACTGGTTATTTCAATGCATGTTTTTCAAAATTAATTCTGTTCAAGGTAATGCCACTTAATATGACGGTACAATAAATATATATAAAAACACACACACACACATACACTTATATTAACACAGTAACAAGAGGATTACATCCAATAACAATTACTTTTCTTTTTTATAGCGATCAGAAATTTATTCTATATGTAAAAAAAAAAAGACTCAAACAAACAAGGATTTGAAACTAAAACCACTCTGCCATTTAATATAGCATAATTTATATGCCACAGCATTATGGCAAATGTAAATACAAGCAACTGTAATCGATATCATTTAACAAGTTAATAAATTGTACATTTAAATTTAATAATATAATTAGCAATTATACAAAATAAAATAATGTAATTAACTTTTTATAAATGTAAATTGCATAATAAATGATCTTGACAATAATAAACTTTAAAAAAATATAAAATTTATAATTGAGATTGGACCAGATGGTAATGAATTGTACGTATGACCATTTTAACCTAATTATAACAATATTTTGTACTAGATACTTGATCAAGTAAATGTTCGACTTGTTTTAAAAGAATGTGTATGCAGAAAAATATAATGGTTGTTATTCAATATTGGTAATCTGAATATATATATATATATATACATATACTAAAACTATAACAGTCAAAAAAATTATTTCGCTTGATAAAATAAAAATATTAAAAATTAATTCAATAATTTATAACTAAGGGAAAATTCAGAAATTACATTACGTTTCTAATATGGAGTTTGTGATTGATGATTCATGACACAATGAGTAAAGGTTTCTACATTTGTTATATGAAACTAATGTCATACTCAATAACAAAAAAAAAAAAAATATATATACTTTTGGTTTCCTCTAAATCTTTATAATTTTAATGAAATGCCATTATGTACATACATCAATACTTCCACAGCAATAGGGGAAACATGTATATTTTGGTGTTGAAAAAATTTTTTTTGATAAATTTTCAAGTCTTAAAAATTTGAAAATATACATGGGAAAGTGAAAACATAACATTCATTTTTCAATTGGAGGTAACAATGTTGTTTTTTGTTATTGTATACAACCTGATAAATTCCTCATGTGCTTGAAATAATTTGTTTTTATAATACAAGTAATAAGCACTTTGCTTCCTGTCTGTACTGAAACTGAAACTATAAAATAGCAATATTTATTTCAATCAGAATGAGAATGGCAGAGAATATATGCAGAGTACAATAAATAATGGAACTGGAAGTTACAGCAAAACCTAATTATTTTTAAATGTTAGAACAGATAAAACTATTGTTAAGGCATTAAAAGGGTTAATGCCATCCACTTCGCAATAAATATTAGCATTTCTGAGGTTACCGTCATTAGAATCATATCATAATCATCACGTCACTTTCAAAGATATAATCAAAGATTCTGTAGTATTGTCAATAATGTCTTCTTGTTGCATATATTCAGCGTCTGTTTCCTTAATTTTATCACATTACACCTTCTAGTTTTTTTTCATTAATGTCAGCACTTTATTTGCACAAGCCTTTGATATCAAAAGTTACAGTATGACTTATTCATATCCCTTAACTTCTGATCAAACAATCTCAATAGGATTTAAATTCAGCTGGTATGGAGGTAGTAAGAGAATGTCAATGCACTTTTTTTTTAATCAAATACATAGACAATAGACTTTTCCCTGATTGCTTTTACCAGTTCATACAACTGTGCTTTTGGCACCAAGGAAGAATGCAGTACAGAATGCTTCTGCAACCATTCTACCACATATGCTCTTCTTGAATTGGAAATTGGTGATTTTTCTAAAACACCATTGTGATGGCACACATTATCAGAAAGGTTTGGCATAAATATCTCTTCTGCCCAATTTGAATAATTTTCCAATTTCATTTGACTTCTCTAATCACAACTTTTTAAACTTCCTTGCCAAGTTAATAAGGCATTTGGTATAATACCCAATTCTGCTCTGGCATGCACTATAATAATCTGCTGCATTTTGAAATAGGAACTTTCAGCCTGTAACATGAATCAGTACACTGTGATTTATTTTTAGTGAGAGAAGATAATATATAGAGAGATCCAAAAGTTATGCATATCAAAATTAAAGTATCTGTAAGTAGTAGTATAGTGGAAAAGTTGTATGGCTGCTGCAAGACTGCACCTAGTCATCTAGTCCTGTTACAGGCTTTCCATGGGATTTGTATTTTGATAAAAAATGCATTCCTACTTACCAATAATTTTTTATGAAGTATTACCCCTAGCGCTTTCAGAATAATTACTCCATCTTTAGGGGCTATCCAAAACTATGAACTTGCAACTGTGTATATAACATAAGATTGTTTGTATTTCTTTATGAGAAAGAAGTATCTGCTTGATTTTTGACTAATTTTTCTAGCAATTACTTTCTCTCTTTTCTCACTCATTGGACTTGGGATCGTGACACCACTCGCACAGCTTTTTTTGATTCTTATGGTAGACCTAAGTTCACTCATAATTAAAAAACTTTATAAATATAAAACTGAATATAAAATGTGATTTATTTTCTCAATCAAAACTTGAATAAAAGGAAATGGAATATATACAAAAGTTCTTACAGGATTAACAAATACAGGACTAGTTAATTGGATTATACTCAAGCATTCAATAATGTAGCTTGCAGGTAATTATTTATTTTTACATTGGCCTGGCTGTATTTGAAAACTATGAGCATACAGCAAAAAGTATGGCAATATTGTTTCTTGTTATGATTCTAAGAAAGGTGACTCATTTCCTGAGTAATAATACTTCACTTGTTTGTGTTTATTTTTACAGTAAATAAAATAATGGTAGATTATAAACTATGTTTATATATGTCAGACAATTATGATGTTAGTTAATTTACCATTAGTGTCTGCTTGTTGAAGTAATAATAATAATACTTGTTGAGTGTAGGCCTACATTTAACATTTAAAACTCTGTTAACTGATCAAAAATGTAATGGTTGAAATTCCCACGACAAAATTTCCATATCTTCAAATATAGTACAAAGAACTATAAAAAAAAATTACGGAGGTGTAGGAAGCCTAAAATAAGGAGAAACTGAGATGAACTGAAATGCAATTTCTGAATGGTCCCTAAACAAAAAACTATAACATTAGTTATGTATAAAATAGCTCTGTTGAAAGAAAAATGTAAAATAATAAACTAAAATAAAAAGTAAATTAAAAAAAAATCTGTCAGTAAATGTTCTGTTATTTTCTTACAATGAAGTCCAATGTGGTGAGGATTATTGAAACTATTCCAATGCCATTGTCTTTTATCCTGATCAAACGGATGACATCGTGTATGCAATACATTAAGCATTGCAGACTAATAACAGTGACTGCAGTCCACAATTAACCTCCCAATTTTCAGAAGAAGAGTTTAATTTCACTAACTCTTTCTTTGTTTTCAACAATCCAAATTAAAAATTTAATTGCTTTGTAATGCAATCTTCAAGTGCATAAATAACAATAGTAGAGGCCAGTATCCAACCTATATGAAATAAAGAAACTGATGAAATACAGATTGTATTGTTTTTCTTTAAAAATTTTTTTAAAATAAATTAATGAATAAAAAAAACCAAACCCTTGTTTTTCACTTTTTTTGTGCTTCATGAAAGCTGTCATTATAATACCACTGTCAATTTTAAAACAAAAATGAATCCTATCCCTGATCCTAATCCTGACCTGTTCCTAAACATGTAATCATTAAAGGAAGCTGCTAACTGATTATTAGATATTAACTTTTTTCTTTAATTTAATTTGTTGATCAGGATCAAGATTTATATTTAAGATTAGTTACAAAACAAATGGTCATTCTTGAGGCACCTCAGCTGCATGAACTGTCTTTAACTACATTAGATAAATTTATATGTGAATTTACATCTGATAAAAAAGGAAAGGTATGAGAAAAATATGTTTTAAAGAAATCTTTACCCAAGAATTTGTGTTTGATCAGGATTTATATCAACAGAATACATTCATTTTAAAAGTACTAAAAACAAATCTGTTCAGAAACACTGGATGATATCCCCTTTCCTCTAATGCGTGATATTTCTTTACTGTTTTCATTTACAAAATCGTTCTTTACTTGCTGGAGAATTTAACCACTTCCTTGCAACTGAAATTTAATATTTAAAAACTGCTTCTAAGAGTAAAATTGAACTTTTTATAATTTTTAACTGACATGGTAGTCTGGTTATGAATTTCACAATATTCATACAACTGGAGAAGTTTTTACACCTTCATAATACACGTGGGCTAAATAAAACCAGCTTCAGAAAACAGATATTTAAAAATAAAAATAAAAATCAAAACCGAAATGTGATATTAAAGTCTTTGTTCAAATTGTTCACCGCCAGTAACTATACAAAGTTTAATATGGCAAATCATGTTCAGAAAACTTTCTGCAATTTTCACTGGAATCCAGGCAATCTCATATCGCATGTTGTCTTTCAACTCTTCCAATGTTTGTGGGTTGTTCTCATAGACCAGTGCTTCCCAACTTTTTTTCGTTCCCGTACCCCTTAATAAAACTTTTCATTTATGAGTACCTCTCCCCTGCTAACTCCATACCTACTCCTAAAAATGTGTCTCGTTTCTCTTAATTCAAACATTTCATCCTTACCGGCAAGTGTTCAATAAAAAATTGGTACACGCCGTCAAAGAATTATAAAGAATCCTTTGTGTACAGTAGCCGTTTAGACAGGCAGTATATATACAAACGAATGTACTTTTAATGAAATTTTATCAACCCAATGTTCATAGTCTAGCATCTTAGTAAGTTATTAGTTATAAGGTTCATTTTAAACTACATATTGTAGACGTAATACATTATAATAATGTTTATATAAGTTAACTGTTTTAACTTCTCAGTATTTCTGCCATTAAAATTTTCATGTACCCCCCAGGGATACACGTATCACAGGCTGGGAATCCCTGTCATAGACTATCCCTTTCAGACAGGCTCAGAGGTAAAAATCACATGGTGATAATTCTGGAGAACGGGGTGGCCACAAGGCCTTACTGATTGTTCTACCCTTTGTGAATTAGAGTGAAAGATTGATTAGTAGTGTGAAAGTCGCTCTGTCTTATTGAAAGTATTCGTAAAAAGGTTCTTCTGCAGTCAAGTTATGTGTAAATTCTTCATATAATTGTAAATAGACATCAGTATTAACAGTCTCCTCAAAGAATATTGGCCTCATGAGCCAGCTTTCAGAAACTGCACACCAAACACCAATTTTTAAATCATGGAGTGGTTTCTAATAGGTTTCATTTGTGTTTTGTGTAGCCCAGTACCATGTATTCTGAGAATTAAGTAGGCTGATAAATGGAACCATACTGCATCTGTTGAAATAAAAAGAAAAGGCTCAAGGAATCTTTTGCAAATATTCTGCACGAACAACTGGCAGTATTTACTCATATACTCTTACCATGTTGTTATAATTCATTCACTATGCTCATATGACAGGCTATCATTTGTAAACAGTGAAGTATAGGCTAATACAATGTTTGAGAATCCTCCTGTTTTCTGGGCTACTTGTGTTGACACAGGGGGACTCCTTCCAATATGATTGAATTGTTTTTTCAGGAACATTACTTCTAAGATACATACTTGGTAACCTTTTACAAAGAAAATTTACTGAAGTAGTGCGAACATAATCCTCCACTATGAAGACATACTACTCAATTGAATACACCATGACGTACAAACACTACAGATTCACTGAATAGAAGAGGAAGGGTAAAGGCTTCTGAGTATAAAATTGCAGAAATCAGTTTTATATGGCCCAACTTATATTTCTCTTACAGGAATTAGGAGCCTCTCCGATAGACATTTTTCTACCAAAAGTCTATGAAAAAAAAATAAAAAATACGAATCTGCAGGATATTTCTCTACTGAAGAACATGAAATGACAGATATTGGAGGTGTGATTAAACTAGATAATATGCATAAAATTATGAAAAATTATCCATAATTAACAGATTCCAAAAAAATGTAATTTTCTTGATAAGAGTTGCAATTTTGTCTGAAGAAAGATAGAAGGAAAATCAACAGGCATCAACATTTTAACACTGATTCAATTTAACACACACAAACTTGTAGAAATTTGTACTGCATATAGTCCAGTAAATTTTAACAAAAACCAACCATTTAAAAGTTATTTAAAAATTATGGAAACCCAATTTCATTAAAAATAATTTTTTAAACTCTGATTACTGCAAAACCAGTCTATATATAGTGGTAACATTTCATAAGTACATTCCTACAATACTCAGAATGATATCACAAAATCATATCAAGAAAGATCTTTTGTCCTTTGAGTGCTTTTACCCTACAATTTTTCTAAAACAAATTTCAATATTTATTAAGTTCATTTCAATTTTTAAGCTTTTAAAACAATACAGAATTAGAAATGACCGACTAATTGAAATTTACCATGACATATTGAAAAAGATTAAACAGAAAGAATTAAAATTTCAAATTTGAATTAGAAAGTGAAAAATTATATTGTACAAAATTAATGAAGATCAGTAAAAATAAACCAACCTTAAATTAGAATCTATAACAAATTGTTTCATCTAACCCTACTGTCAAAAAAAAGTACTGGTTCAATTTTTTAATCTAGCTTTCATCCAATATCTTTAATTTTAATTTTATTCTTATAAAGAAAAAAGGAAGAAAACAACTGTCATCTGGAAGATATTTGTATGTTAATTTTTTTAACTTGGAAGTTAATTAAAACAATTTTAGAAAGCTATCTGAATTAGTGAGTATTACTAGTTGTGCAAACTTACTATTCGCTCTGACTCAAGAACCAAGAAACTCAAAAGTTTTTTGAGCACAAAAATATAGTTTATAAGGCTTCAAAAGAGGTTGTAAAAATCACTCATCTTTTAAGTTTTTTGTTCAGCATTTAACTAGTTTTGCAATAATGGGATTATGATCTTACCTCAAAAAGAGAAAAAGGTGGTCAATCAAAACAGTTCATGTTTGGTTAAATTTCATTTGAAATATAAATATTGTTTTATGTTTGCATTTATACGGTAAACCCAGCCTGTTATACAAATATAGAGATTTTTCATTTAGAAATTTCATTAAAAAAACTTTCAAATTTTCCAATGTGCTGGAAAAGGGAAATTTTCAATAATACTATTAGTTTCTAACTGAACAGGTGTGTTTAGAAATCGTTTAAAATAATGGGATTTGAGAGAGAAAATGCTGTTAATAGATCATGCAAACAATTTGATGAATCAATTAAGCATTTGTTCATGGAACATAACAGGCTTTAATACTTTCAATCTCACAATGTTTAGAAGCTAATAAACCTATGGTGTTTTTACAATATACAATTAAAATGATAAAACTTGTTAGATATGTATGTATGTGTATATATATATGCTTATAAATGTAAATTGCCAGCCTCTGTGGCACAAGTGGTAGTATCTCAGCCTTTCATCCAGAGGTTCTGGGTTCGAATCCCGGTCTCAGGCACGGCATTTTTCACACATGCTACAATTCATTCATCTCATCCTCTGAAGATATACCTTAACAGTGGTTCCAAAGGTTAAACAAAAAAAAAAGAAAGTAAATTAAAAGAGAAAAATTTATTTTACTTTCTTATGAAGTTAGTACTGTTTTTACCTGTTATTACTTTTACAATGTTACTTATTACATGCACAAACTCAACTTTTTTTTTAAAAGTCTGGTTATATATATTTTTAGTTTATAAATTATGAAATATTGAAAAATCAACCGAAACAAATTATTTCTCTTCAAAAATAAAGAATGACCTTTTATGTAACAGAAACACATGTGCAAACAAAACTAACAATGCTAAAAAAAGAAACAAACTCTACAGAATATCACATCCTAAGCTGTACATGGACAAATAGAAATGTTTCTTTATCGATTACAGTTCCCAATAATTTAAACAGTGCACTCAATAGTAAAGAAAATATTATTTGCTGAATTCTAAGACACTCTATTCAAATAAAACCCAAAATCATTTATAATGATTCTAAATAAAAATACCTAGAATAAACACGGGAATAGGAAACTAGACCATTAGTACAGAAAAAACCGTAATATGGACATACGAATAAACACAACATTAACATTAATTCTGTTGCATTAAAACAACAAAAAATTAATTTTTACAAGTATTCCTTCCTCCGGGTGTTAAATCTGAGTTACTAAGTTTGACTTTGTGTCAAATTTAGAGTTATAAAATTCAGTTTTCACAGTGGGAAATGTACAAAAAGACTTTCACGCTGAGGTGCTTTGAAAATGACCTGATTCTTTGCCATATATAATTTAGTCATAAGCTACCAAAATCAGTTTTTTAATTTAAATTTCCTAAGTTTCCTGTTATTTTGAGAAAAAATTTATGAAAAGAATACATATTTTAGATTTAAATAAAATTCTGATTATTTACATTTAAACAAATTTCTATGTTTACTATGCACACGTACCAATGTGCATACATGCACAAATTTACTTTAAAAAATATTATTCTATTATCATAATATATGACTTTAAAATACAAATCTGTTACTACCACAATCAGCAAATGTGCAAAGGTTAAAAATAACTACACATATTTCCTTTAAGAATCAATTATGGGATTGCATAATGTTCTCATACACATAACAAACAATGGAAAATTTTATTTTTAAAATTATAAAATGTATCAAATATGAATTAACTACAGTACAAAGAAAAGTACTTTTTTCTTTAAAAATAATTATTTTTAAGTTATTTTCTTTTACTTCATTATAAAACACATAAAAAAAATGATAAGTTATCAACATGATACAACAGTTCAAGTAGGTTAAAACCTGTACAACATATGACTTTTTTTAATAAGATTATTTTGAACCAAAAAAAAAAATTCTTTTAAAAATTATAAATTTTAAATATCCTAAAAATAAATATATAAATAAATTAAAATAGTGATACATACATCAAATTAAACGGCCTCACTTTTTGTTTGTAATTGCAATAACACTTACACTGAAGATACCAATGCGTTACAATGAGCTTTTTTACAACTACTTCTTTAATAATTCCAAAAATATAATTAGTACTGCACGTTCCTTTAAAGAAAATTAAAGGCATCACTTTAAAAAAAAAAGTCTATACAAAAATTCAGATTAAAGACCCCCAAATAAATACGTATAATCCCAAAAACCAAAAATAACAAAAGTTACTGGCAAGTCAATGTACAGAAAAACAATAAAAATAATTGAAACATTGGTTTAATGTTATGCTGACTTCTATTATAAGCTGTACTAAACAATGTAACTCTCAACAGTCGACATCAAATAAGACCTCTTGGCACTGTTGTCACTTTAGATAAACCTTTTATATATACATACATATGCTCTTCTCTCTCACAGATAAGATTGTGAATACATTTATATAATGTAATTGAATAAAATAAAATTAAAGACTTTTATTAAAATAATTTTTCCATCAATATTTAATATAAACAAAATTATAGTAAGTATTATTATACAGAATGTATCAAAACTGCACGGCAATCTCTCGGAAACGAATTCTATATCTAAAAATAAGAAAAAAGTTTCCAATAAACATA
>JAAAKQ030158818.1:0-12775 GCA_010016005.3 Zanna intricata | reverse complement strand
AATTTTATACCTCTTTTTTTCTTTAAAATACTTTTTTTATCAAATTTACTGTTTTTTCAAAATTTAAAATTATTATTCGTCAAGTCTTTTGTTTAATATAAATTTAAATTCATTATAGTTTTTCTTTCTTACCAGAGTATTTTTATTTTAACTAATTTTCCAATTATCCTTGCACGGCTAGTAGTTAGCCAACACGCTAACAATTATTATCTGTAATTCATGTTTACAATTTTGAAAAATGCTTAGCATATTTTTTTGCTTAAATGTCCAGATATTAAACATTTTTCAATGAACCAATTAAATTTGACTTTATATACATTTATTTATTTATTTATATGCACAGGGGTATCATGAAGTTCTCCTGGGACTTTTAACTTTCAAACCCTATTCTACTTTTGAAAATAATGAAAGAAGTTAATATAAATATGTTCTAAAATGCTTCGTTTGTGAGTTATGGTTATTAAAAATTTTATTCGGATTTTAGCTACCCCGATGAAATGAAGTTAAACTGAAATTTTTAGAACATTAATTAAGGGACAGATTCAGTTATTTCTCATGGTTTTTGACATGAGAAAATCTAATAAAATAGGTTACAGAAATGTATCTGTAGTAGTTTTTGAGAAATCTAGAGTGAAAACCAATAAATTGATGTAAAAATCCCATTATTTAAATATTTAATGTAAATGACTTGTTAAATGAGTAATAAAGACATAACATTTTTAAACCAAACTTATAGAATATTTAATTCTGAACAAAATGATGTAAGATAATTTGATTAAAATAAAGAAACATTCAAATTTTACTTAGAAATAATACATTTGTCTGAAAATTATTTATTTAATGTAAACAAAAACCAAATTCTTTTTGATAATGTAAAAAATTTGTAGGAAAAAATTTACTACAAAAAATGAAAAAAGCTGGAAACAACAATTTTAAAATAAAAATGATCTACATTTGAGACAAAAAAACTTACATTTTTTTGACAGTTCAAAAAAAAATTAGAAGTGAGATAAAAATAGGTGAATTAGAATTATTTTTTATGCTGAATCATAAAACAATGAAATCAGTTTTTTGTCATCACCCTCAGATTTTTGGTTAGGACCATTAAAAATGTTGAAAAGTTTTTAAATAATAGAATATAAAAAATAATAATTACAATTAAAATTCCTAACTTTATTTTGTAGATTAGGATATCTTAATTTCTTTTTTCTTATTTTCCTTTTGTGTTCAGTGAAGTCTTCTCATTTTATCATCCAGCAGTAACCTCTCACCATAGATTCATCTCATGGATAATGTTGTTCCATTTGCAGTATATCTTGGTGGAACCTTTCTCCTTGTTTGATATTCATTTTGAGTACGTATAATGGTAATTGTAGAATTCAGAATGTGAAATACATTTCCCAAATTGCAGGATTCCAGATCCCAAAATAATTAGCATGATTTTCACGATCTTCAGAAAAACAGGTTATTAATACCAACTGTGAACAATCTGTCAAACACAATGTTGTTATTGATGAAATTATTATTGATGCATTCCAGGCATCAATACACAATGTCTTTTTAAGTGGATTGGGGTTTAGTGGACTGCAACCAGTGATTACATATTAACCATTCTAGAGTTATGTTTTGTTTAGAGTCAAATTTTACTCAAAATGACATCAACAATTTATGCAATATGCATACATGAACAGAAGTCCATACTCATGAGGTAATGGAAAGCAATTTTAAATACTGATTTATCGTCAATGAATGGTGCAGCCTTCTTCACGATCAACTGTTTAAACCATTCATATTTCTTGGTTGCTCAAATGCTGAGGTTTACTTGCCCTTTCTTCAAGAATTGCCACAGCTGCATGAAAATGTTCCTCCAGAAGTAAGACACAAAGTATACTTCAAACACAATGGTGCCTCCCCACTTTTCTTATACTGTTTCCACTCACTTAAATCATCATTTCCCTGAGAAACAGATTGATTGAGATCCACATTTTTGGCCACCAAGTTGTCTAATCAAATATTTTTTGATTTTTTCATATGAAAATATGATATACAAAACAAAAAAAAAAACATTCTTGTACGGAATTGATTTTCCACATTATGGATGTGGCTGAGAAACTTAAAGACAGCTCTGAAGAACTAAAAAGAGCAACAAAAGAAGTATAGAAGTGTGCCAAGATATGAGTTGAAAATTGCAGGCTCATTTTAGAACATTTATTATAATTTGGTATGTATAATGCAATTTGGTATAGTGTATTGTTTCTAAATTAAGATTTGGATTTTTCTCACTTTTCTTTGTTTTATTCCAGTTAATCTTACACCATTTGGCTAAGCATTAAATACTCTACAAGATTTGTTTTATGTATTTATTACCCATTTCACAACATGATTGTAAATCAAACATGTAAATTGGAATAAAAGAGGCTTTTATTCCAATTTTTTGGTTTTCACCCCAGATTTCTCAAAAACTACAGCAGATACAATTCTGAGACTTATTTATTCATTTTTTCTGGTTAGAAACCATAAGAAATAACTAATTCTGCCCCTTAGTTAACATCCTTAAATTTTCTGTACGACTTCATTTCAATGGGGTAGCTGAAATCAGAGTGAAACTTTCAGTAGCTGTAACTCGCAATGAAGCAATTTAGGAAGTATATTTACATGAACTTAATCTATTATTTTAACAACTAGAATAAGTTATGAAAGTCCTGGGACAACTTTGTGATAAACTTGTATGTGTTTATATATAATTAAATCAAATTTTAAAATATAATAATGTTCAAAATACTCTCTATACACTGTAGTAATTACAGTTATAAACAAAAAATTATGTTCCAATACTAACAGCAAATATATCTTACGAAGGCCCATCAGCTCTTAAGCAATGAAGCAAATGTTATGCTAAAAGGATAGAGATTTGAAGTGCAGCTGTTGCTGCCATGGCACCAAGCATCAAAAATGGTTACAACCACCTGTAGTTAACTGTTATTTGGAGGGAAGAATAGGAAACCAGTTTGGACAATGGAGAACTGAGATATATAAAAATACAGCATCTATTAAAAAGAATGACCTGATTTCAAAACCATATACCTGTACAACCACCGATCAGTGAATGACATTTGCACCATTTAGAAGTCCTAGAGTGTAAAATACCAGCCGCCAGGTTGTAGTGTCAAAGGTATGCTATCTCAGTCGTAAATAACATGGCATTTTGCAACATAAGATTTTGTCTACTACAATTAACAGACAATTTTTAATAATAGTTCAGCAGCATTTCAGGATTGATCCATCAGGATAAGAACATTCATTGCTGGTAAAAACAATTTGAAGAATCAGAGTGTTTATTTAAGGGAGAAGAGTCCAGGACAACTATGCACTTTAAAGGAAAATTATATCAAGAGGAAAGCCTCTTGATATTCCTCGCTTTCATATGAGGCAACCCTCAAATGACATATATAGTAAGATAAGACAATGCTTATATTTCAACCATACCAATTACAACTGTTATCAGTGACAATAGAAAACAAAGATTTTTGCAACATGTTCTTAGTTGATATGGAAAACACTATAATAAGGATCTTACTGCAGTTAATTTATTTACACAGCTACAGCAGGGTTCCACTGAATTTTAAGATTAGTTTTCTCTGACCAATTTAGTAAAAATTTCCTTACTCTCATAATGTTATGCTAATGATGTTCTGTTAAATCTGCAAAATATATACTTATTTAATTTTTTTGCAGCCTCAACCATACACATAACTGCCAAACTCACTCTGTTTTTAATTATTACATTCATTTTCAAAATTTTACTTTTTAATGATTTTTTTAATAATTTACATATAACTAAAAGTAATACAGATAAATAAGAAAAACTAACTAAAGCAATTTTTTAAAATAATTGGCTCACACCTAAGACTGTTTAAAAATTTTTGACAAACACTAGTCTACATATTTTGAAAAGTAAACAAAAAAGCAATATTAATTACGTTTGCATAAAAATGCTAAGAAACTAAGATTTCAATTAAACAAAGAATTTATGTATGATCACAGCTTAAAGGAAAACTAAAATCACTCGACTAAAAGTAACACAGATAAGAAAACTACAACATAACACCTTATTAACATTTGTTTGAAAAATATTTTTCCATTATTATTCTAACGTCTACAAAAAAATTTAAAAAATAATACGAGTTCTCACTACATACATACAAAATATAGGACAACTTTTCTTCAATATTTTTAGGTTCCTAATGGTTTATCCTTCTCTAAAATTTTAATTTTGGCTTTATCTGTTCTTCTTCTACCAGGATTATATATAATTCTAAACTTTTTCCTTTCTTCCTACAGTTTTTTAATTTCATCTTGCATTTTCCTTTTCAAGACTATTCTGTTCTTGAGAGAGATTTTTTATTTTTTTCTACAAGACATTCTTCACATGGTCTTCTAGAGCTTAATCACTGCAATGAGCTTTTTTTTGGGTAATGAAAACATTCTCCTCGCTCCCAGAATCTACAACTGTATAAAAACTTTTTGTTGACAATTTATTCTCTTCATGCAAATTCTCCACAAGAAGAAATTTATTAATGGAAAAGCCACCTCCGAAAATGCAATTCTCTGAAATTTTTGTGCAACTTTTCCTTAATTTTTTCTAAAACTTCCTGACATTTCCTGCCTGTGGGAATCATGTACAGTGATATGTGGTGCTATAACCATAATAATGGGAAGGTATATAAACCAGTACAAAAAAACTTTACTTAAATTTTGTGCCCTTAAGACATTACATTTTATTTTAAACAAAAATAAATTGTAAAGCTATGAAAAAAAAATTCTATTACAATGTTCCAATCAAAAAAATTTATTTTTGTCAAATGGACATTTGTGCGTATATACATATTTATGTACATCAGTTTGTATTTAAGTCTCATAAGTGGACACTATTGACGATTTTCTTCAAATCTGGTAGACAAGTACTATATTTCAAGGGGGAAACATGTATTAAATTTTCTAAAATGTTATTGCTCATCTCACTCCAATTGTATGCAAAAAAAAATGTTTTTTTATTTTTCAACAATTCATTTTAAATTTAAATTCATCTTGCAAGTTACCCATTTCATTTAAAAATGTAAACATCTTAATTTTATTCTTGTTACTCTTTAGTATTTAAGAAAATATTTGCCAATAATTCTATCCCCCTTTCTAGAAAATTTAAATTTAATTTAATTAGAATTATGGTTGTATCTTTATATTTCTTTAACAGTTGTACACTTCTGGATTATTTTCTTAAAAATTATGTTTACCAAAACAAACACTTCCACTTGATTATAACAGCCTCCAGAATGAAAAATTCATTTATTATTTGCAATTTTAAATTTTTTAATGCTAAAAATATATTTTGTTAACAAAGTCACTAAAATAACTTAACACCATTCTCCTGATGGAGGAGCTCCAAATTTAAAAAAACTTGGAAAGAAGTTTTTTAATTTTGATTCTGATTGGTGCAGCTGGGAAAGTTGTGCAATTCATTGCTGGAATTTTTTAGTGATGAAGCAAAATTTTATTTAAGCGGTAATAAAACATGTTCTAAGTTTTATTAACGGAGGAGAAGACAAAGCACAGTACTTAGTCCTCATCAATTAATCCTCTGAGTAAACAAACTAAAGTAAATCATTATACAGACTAAATCACAATAATTGAAGTTTTTCTTTCATCTACTATTTAATTCCTACTGGAATGCTGAATTTACTTGTAACATAATTTTCTGTGAACTAAATATAAAAGAAATTTTTGTATTGATTTTTTATTATACACTCTTTTTTATTATATTACGGCTACATTATATTAGATAGTAGCAGTTAAAATTTTCATATCAGAAAAACTGATGAATCCAAGAGCACTAAAGAAAAACAATATTAGTATATTACATAGCAGGAAAACTGCAATGTTGTTTCACTGTTTAAAGAAAAATAATCTTTACCTATATTTTTTGCCTGTTAAATAGGAAATTGAAGAAAAAATTACAATGTTCAATAACCTATTCACTGAGAACCTATTGCCATTAAGGTAATCCTACCGCATTTAAGATAATTATCCTTTCATGTGCTTTAATCCAACCGATTCAGTATTAGAAAAAAAAATTTATTTGTTTATTTAAAGTAGCTTATTATCATGGATAGTCATTCTTAAAAAAAAATTGTAAACTATTTGTTAAATAAAAAATATTTTACAATTTATGAATATGAAGAAATTTCAAGAGTATCCCAAGGTTCACATTATGGCCTACTATTCTTCATTCTGCTAATTTATGATCAATAATTAAATAATTTGACCATAATTTATGGTCAATGTAATCAAATACTCTGAAACCTTGTTATTTGTGAATGAAAAATTAACATGCATCTCGAGAGATAAAGGATCTAGCAGTGATTTTTAATATTGTTTCTCGTTCATCTCGTATATTAAACGTGAAGTAAATCGAGCATAAAAATATGTTTTGCATTCAAAGGTCAATGAAAAGTTTTTTCTTAATCCGTACACACCTTTTGTTTATTATAAAAAATTTTAGGTCTACCTATTTTGCCATATGCTTCAGAAATATGATACCGTAACACTGAATTATTATCGAAGCAAATAGAAAGGGTGTAACATAAGATTCTTTCAAATTTATTCCTATCATTGCAAGACCTACAATTACTTTGAACATAACTACTGACATTTTGAACTTATTAAATCATATCAAAACTATCAAGATCATTTTTATTCAAAATTGTAAACTCGCTAATTGAGTTAACAGAACTGTTAGTTTTTATAATTGACATATATCTGCTAGATTATTAAGATCCAATAATATTATTTTTTAATATATGTTAGTGCTGAATTATACAATCAACCTGTTTTATTGAGATCATCTAAATTAGTAAATGCTATTTGCAGTGATAATGGCATTTTTTCATTTGAATAACTTCAACACTACAATGTATTAATTACAACTTTAAATATAAGTAATTATTATTCATGTGTTCAATTGTATTATGCTGATAAACAAATCAAATTATATGTAAAAAGGGTATTCACCTGTATATTCATTAAATAAATAAATTTATAAAATGGACAGAGAGTAAGGATGTAGAACAGATTTTTTTTTTTTTTGCCAATATGTACTTATCAGATGTTACAATCTGTGCCTAGAACCTCAATCAAGGTTTAAAACTGTTGATGAAAAAGCTCACCTTTCTTCATTTCAAGTAGTTTGGACATAAATGTGAATGAAGTAGTAGATTGCATTTTCACTTTATTAATAAAAGAAGAATGTTGCACAAAATGTAACACAGGACAAAGTAAAAGATTATTAATCTAAGATAAGAAACAAAATTTTAAAAGAGAAGAAACTGAGAATGTGGATTTTTCTAAAGAAACTGGGTAGAGAAGACAAACTGTTAAATATAAACAAATTTGGAACGTACAAACTAAAATATAACTGTAATAGGATAAAAGGAGAAACTAAATTACAGCTCACAGAAGCAAACATTTTTTTAACATGACATTATTGTGAAAATTATATTGAGATTAATAAATTAAGTGTGTGTCTCACTATTTGAATGAAAGAATATTGTAAGCATGTCTTCTTTTAAATCTGAAGGTCTTGCACAAACTGAGAGAATAAAAGTTTTTAGTCATACATCTCCTAAGGTCAAAACAAGCGCGCATAAACACTTAATGTGTGATAATTGAAAAAATAAAATTAACAAAATTATAATTAAATTATAGTCATTAGTAGTATTTAATCATGATTAATTTTTACACAACATATAAAAAAAGCTGCTGCTGGTTATCGGGAATGCCTGTTCAACAGGTATGTACAGAGATTTAAAATTTATGATTACAAGCTTGTTAACAATGTCAATCATTTCAAATGTTTGTTGAGAAAAATTTCACTGTAATTAAATGAATAAAAAATGCAGTAAAAATTACATCAACTGAAATACCATATAAATAATTAATGTCAATTTTTATTACATTACAATCACATAATAAAATAAATAAATAAAAAATAAAACATTATTTTTTAAATTTAAATATTCACTTTATATCACTAACTGCAATAAATTCATAAAATTAATTAATGTCATTCATTAACGTTATCTGTATTAAATTTACTATTTATATAAATATATGACAATGATTCACATTTGACAGTTAAACACACACACACATACACACTCGCATTGTTGTTCTTTCACGGTAGTAGTCTTCTTGGCTTTACATGTAGGCAACTCCTTTTTCTCACTTTTTTCATTATCCTGAGCGATACACATACGCATGTAAAATAAAAATAGTAACATGTATGATACCAATGACTGCAAACATATCAAAGGTTTCACTAAATTCAGCTGTCAGCGGTACAGTCGTGAGAACGATCTCAATGTATGGGTTACACCTTTTGAATTATCAGCCCTGGAAGAAAAAAACTCTTTAATAAACTTTCCTACAATTATGAATAATAGTATGAGGTTATAAATCTGATTTTTAGAATCTCTATTAACTAAACATTACAGAAAGATTTTCCACAAAAATAGTAGAAATTAACACATTTATGCAAACAATTGCGTGGCTCATAGTTTGTTGAAAATTCTAATGCATAATGAACAAAGTCTACAGCAACTTGGGTAATTCATTGTGCAAGATGATGAATTATAAATAAAAATAAAACTGTAGTTATACGAGCTGCTGCCACTGTTATGGCAAAAGAAGCTATTAAATAAATATTCTATTAATTCTAATTTATAGCAGAAATACACAGAAAAATAACCTATGTAATACTTTTTTTTTCAAAAATATTTACTCTTCTTCACAAAAAGTTCTGTCTACATTAATCACAAAATGATTTTCTTTATATCATAAGTCAATTTATTAAATCAGTATAAAATTACAATTATAGAGAATATTATTTGATTACTAAATATAGTAAAATATTAGTTGTACTGTGATGTACCTGTCTGCCATGAATAAACCTGCTGTACAGAAGTATATCAACAAGTCCAATAAGCACAGAATTTATCAGACTCATATTCAGACATTAACACACATACAATTCATTGTACAGTTGGATTGCCAAGATCATATCAATATGGAACTCTGTGTATACTAGATAATTAGCCATCAATAGCAAACTAAATATATACATAAATTAATCACCAATTTTTTAATGTATCTTCCAGATTTTTTTACACTTTAAACAATAAACAACCACCACAATATTTATAGTTTCAAACTACATTATTAAAGAGATACATGATAGGCATACCTACAATGAAACTTTTAAAATTTAATTAAAGCAGTAATAATCTCTTAGAAATTCTTCTTCCTAATAAATAAAATTACTTACTATTATTATTTTGTGCAGGTGTTAATTACAGAATGTCACTGGTTTGATGTATTTCTTTCAACTCCACTCTGTGCTTTTTTTAAATTCTAATGGATTAGTTAAACACAAATTATTCAAAATTTTTCTATAATGGCTTTTTTCCACTGAGTAACAA
Organism: Zanna intricata; assembly: GCA_010016005.3. Taxonomy (NCBI): domain Eukaryota; kingdom Metazoa; phylum Arthropoda; class Insecta; order Hemiptera; family Fulgoridae; genus Zanna; species Zanna intricata. Next base: position 3,245 of record JAAAKQ030158818.1, on the reverse strand, counting down.
AAATACTAGCCCATGATGATATGGCTACAGATAAGCCAGATAAGCTTAATGGTTAACACATTTCTTAGTCTCACACACACGTCCGCGCGCATTCACACATAACCAGTGCATTAATTTAATAACATGACATATATCCATCCTATGTTTAGTACTGACTAAGAGTGTTACAAAAATATAATACAAAATATAAACAAGTAATACAAAAATATAAACTTTATAGGGAAGGTCTGTCTCAACTCCTAGTTGAAATGGTTTTATCTTTTGGAAGGAAACATAAAACATGATACTCAACCTAGTTGACTCCATCTGAAAAACAAACATTACAAAAAAAGTGAGAAAAATTGCACACGAAGATCAAGTGATTCCAATGAAGTTGTTCGTTTGAAAAACCAATAATAATAAGGAATCTGTATGATTCATTCTGAAAGTATTTGTCTTACATTTTGTATCACACTTGTGGAATTCAGAGCAATGGGGCAACTAAGTCATTTGTTATACTAATCAATGGTGTGAGATGACAATGATTCTAAGTTTTTGAGTAGAAATATTACTGGTAATGAAAATAGGCATTTCAATATGATCGAAGATGAAATAAGAGTTGAGAATGGCTGAATAGTGAAAAAACAAGAAGTTTATTGTCTTTTTTAATGCCAAAAGAAAGGAGTTGCACATCAAGAATTTGTTTCTCAAAGAAATATAATCGTAGTATTTGAAAAAAAAAATCAAAAGACTTGTAATAGGGAAAGATGGAAAACACCTGAGGTGAAGTGACCAACCAGCTGAAAATCAATGTTATCAACTGTGAACTGTAATTAATTTTAGACTTTTAAAATAGTAATATTATATGAATAAACGTTACATATAATGATCCAGTATAAAAATTATCATACATTTACATACTATTATCTGTTGGCTGTCCATTAGCATCTTCTTTTATGCAGTAACAGCAGGCAAATAAATGATAAGTGATCAATATCTACCACTGAAGAATCATGTGTCACTAGCTAAGCCCTGGGAATTTGAGATTACCTTCTATGGCTAAATATGATTACCTCCTTCACCCATATGTGCTACATAAAACATGCAATTCATCTCTTTGGGAAAACCATTGCAGGCTATCGGCATGTCCAGTCCTAGCGTAATATGGCAACATGGCTCCATTTAACTCACCTCATTGGTGAAACTGATCAACCAATCAAACAACCAGGACCTGGATTAGCCTAGAACCCGTGTACACCAAATGAAAATGCATATGAGCATATTGTTCAATTACAAGTTGCAAATTTAACAGGGGTTAAAGTTCTTCCAGTGAACTTATGACCTCTGCAACTGCTTTTCTTTAAAGATAAATTATTTGTTTCAATCATAATGTCATTTCTTGTAATCTCATAATCATTTTAAACGTTTAGTTAATTTTAGATTTTCTAAAATGCGTCACCCAAGACAGTTGTTCCTCTTTAGAATATTTTTTCCTTTCTAAAAAAAGCCACTTCTGCACATTCTGCACAAGCCACTTCACAATAAATAACATAAGCATATTTTTATACTCATTTATCATATGGCTGATGTTGAAATCGCACACTCAAATAGGTAATGCAGTTAGAAAATATAAAAACTGCATCGATTGCACAACTAACTTTAAGAAACTAACACTAGATTGGCCTATCAATTTCTTAATGAAAGAAATGTAGCAGGTTAAAAAATGTACAGGTAGACAAATGTGAAATTCAATTGTACATATCTGAACATCTACAATGAAGCACATAATTTTAAATTAAGAAGTAATGCAGAGTGAAGGGGAATACATCTTAATGGTCAAGTAACATTATCACAATACAGAAGCACACATTTTAAATATAAGAAATTAATAATTCAACATTAAATCAGTCGATACCTACTCACCTAATTAAAGATCTATGAAACTCTTCCAGCTGGATATGCGTGGCCGTTATACTGCCACCTGAATTATGTTTAGGTAACACTTTCAATGCCTCCTCCAACCACCTGCTAGTACACTGTAAAAACAGAATAATAAAAATTATTTTTAACAATAAATGTTCATTGAATTTTAATTCATAAAATACAAAAGATTAAACTCAATAAGATGAAAATTATACACGCAAAAATATTACTTCCAAATAAATTGGTTAGAAATGTTAATAACGTGGTTACCATAAATGCAAATATCAAAATAATTTTGCAATTATTATTTTTTGCAGGATACTAAGAAAGCAACAAAAATAAATTATACAAAATCAGAACATAATTCAGAAGAAAAAAGCTTTTTAAAAATCTCTCCAATAAAAACAAAATACAAATGTATAAATGACACACATCCTAAGAAACTAAATCACAAAATTCCAAATTCACAAGACTAATTTGGTCATCCCCATATTATTAGCTAGCTACATCTACAATCTAAATCCTATCAACAAACCATCCAAAGAAAAAAAAACACCTGAATCTGAAGAATACCTTACCCAATTTAAATAGTATGCAGTGTAGATTATATTGTCTTATCTGAGCTTGAGATGAGACCATATACAGACAAAAATAGTTCTCAAATCAATTATGGAGCAGAAAATCATAACACTGATGGAATTACACAAGAACAATGAAAACATAAAACAAATACAATATGAGAAGAAAAAAATATTTATAAGTGAAATCTACAAAAAATATTTAACTTTATGAAAATTAAACGTGAAACTTCACCAAAGTCAGACCTACAGGACATTTCAAATAACTAACCCATATTTCCACACTCAAAGAGCTTTAAATTCACACTCTATAATAATAAATGTCATTTAAAATAACTCTGTAGTTAAACTATGGAGAAGCAGGAAATAGAATCACAAAAACCAATTGAACAATTAACAAATAACCTAATTTGGTGAAAAAAACCTTTCCCATAATTTTTTAATTTTCAATACTTTATCATGGGATATCTTATTAACCTATAAGAATTGTATCATATAAATAAATAAATTTATTTATATTCTTTAAGTTAAATTAGTTGAAATAATAAAATAAAAGCAGATAAATTTTCAAAAATTTCAAACTTAAAGAAGAGTTTCAACAAAGATAAGAATTAATTAAGAACTGTTACACAATTTTAAAATTTATTATAGTGTACCACAAAAGCACTAATCTTAAATTATAAAAATGAGCAGTAAATAAATTTTTTTATTTTAATATTGATAATAATTATTACATACTGCAATGATGCTTAATTTTTTTTTTTT
>JAAAKQ030158817.1:0-30749 GCA_010016005.3 Zanna intricata | reverse complement strand
TCTTACACATCATCCTCATTCATCCTCTGAAGTAATACCTTACGGTAGTTCCGGAGGCTAAACAGATAAAGAGAGAGTAATGCATTTGTGTGAACTGTCCGATTTATTAAAGAGTTGGAGTATCGTGGTTCAATCTCAAATAATATAAGTTTAAGTAGTGCAGCAAAAAATGTGTATATGTAATTTAATCGTAATTTAATAAGGAAGTCGTGTATTGTCCGCGTGAGATTTTTTCATTGTTTTAATATAAAGGATAAAATGCAATCTAAATTTTGATAGTTCTAATATAAAAAAGAAACCATGCACTTTTTAAATATTATCTATGGGATAATTATTTTATAGATGGTATCAAACCTTATAGCTTTTATTCAGTTTTGCTTTGGTGAAATTGTAAGACAGTCGTTATTTTATAGCACCAATTTTTATTTGATTACGGAAAACCTTTAATATGTAATCAAATTGTTTATTTGAACGGTGTTATATGTTTTCCTTAACTGGTTTTTTCTTTTTCTTATAAATTCAGTGTTCTTATACATTTTATTTTTTACAGATGTATATGATTTTTTTTTTTTTTTTTTTTTAATTTAACCTCTGATAAGATCATGTAAAAAGGGACATATCCACATAGTAATTCGGGTTTTCTTCAACTTTTTTTCGTTCTTTTTTTTTATTCAGTTTCTTTCCGTTTCTTCTTTTAATTTTCCAAATGTTACTTTTCTTTTTATTTTTCAATTTATTTTATAGTTACCTACTACGGACAATTTATACTAGTTTACTTAGAACATAAATCAACCTCATTTTATGTTTCTTATATATTTTACAACGTGATATAAGCGTTACTATTAAACGTTAATAGGTAAATTATTCATCTGTTTTTTTTTTTTAATAAATTAAAACCCCTTATATGTAAATTTATATTAAAAATGGGTTTCTTATCTACAGTTATAAATTATTAAAGATTCAATATATTGTTTTAAATATAATTAAGCGATTGCTTATTTTATTTGATTAAAATACATTATTTACGCGCGCACGTATGAGTTTCCGCGTGTTTTTTCTTTGTAATTTTCTATTTCCATTTATTAATTGAATTAAAGTGCTTCTAGCAGTAAAACTACGTTGGAAATATTTTATCTCCTGCACCTTATTTTAAAATTAAAAAAAAAAAAAATATATATATATATATATATAAACATAGAGATAATAATATAATAACTCTCTCAGGGAAATAAGCGCATTGCTACGAAACTTTTATAAAAATTAATACAATGATGCAGTGAAAATGTAGTGACCTATTTTATTTTTTCTTTGTTTTTTAATTCTATTTTTCTTATAAATTTGATAGGTTAACTAATTAAACAGAAAAACAATATTTTTTTCTGTATTAAGTAGGAATATAATGTATATTAATAAAAAAAAAAATACTTCATTTAGTGATAAATCCGTTGTAATATATATTTTTAATTAATAAATATTATAATAAAATTACCCTTATTTATAAGTCAATTAAAAACAATACTTTTAGTCGTTATATTTAAAAAAACTAAGCAATTTATTGTATTAGTGTGATTTTATGGTTGTTTTATTTTTATTTTGAACTAAAAAAGTAAACAAAATAATATAAATACGTATAACTTAAAAGTATTAAATTATAAAACAGGATATGTTTATATAATATTTATCAATTAAAAATATATATTGCAATGCGATATTAATTAAATGAAATATTTTTTTTTTATGAATTAAGTTCGCTGTAAATTAATTATTTATTGTGTAAAGTAAAACTCAATTTTTTTATGCAAGGATTGAACTTTAATCCATTATATATGTTCTATTTCGTATGATAACCTGTTGCCATCTTTCTGGAAATTTCATGCATTGCGCTCATAAAAGTTTTGGTCCTTTCTTATCAGCAAAAACCTGTACGGCGTGCGAGTTCCACTTTATGATTATTAGTGAAAGTTTTACCGATCAAAGAATTTTGCAACAAAATAAATATTAACATGATGGAAGATTAGAAGTACACGGAGATGATACAACACTTCCTATCCAAGCTCCAATAATTTTCCATGGATTGCATGAAGCCCGCATCGTTTAAGTTAAATACGATTCCTTTTCGATTTATCATTTATAACCATTTTTCTTTGATTATTTCCTTCAGTTTAATTAGTTGTTTACAGTATAAATCAGAATTAATTGTTTGAATCCATAGAAGCGGCTCAAAATAACAACACATTTGTAATCCAACTTATATTATCCAGCTTATATTATGATCCAAGGGTAGATCATAATCTCCGTACGATTGATGTTATTGTAGAAAATCTATTTTTCATTGCCAGTGATGATTAGTTTCAAAAAAGGGTCGACTATATTTCATTTGAGATGCATATCGTACATGTTGTGTTAAGTGAATTTCTTTCAATTCATACGGAATCCAAATATCGAGTTTCATAACGAGACGAACACTTTTTATGAGATTTTTTGTTGTTGTGTGTGATATACTTAAACTCTCTGCAATCTGTTACACAACTGTGTGAAGATGAAAACCAAATCAAAGCCAAACACAGTATGCCTGAAAAGTTCCCGAACTAAATTGAATAAAAATAAAGAATTAATGATAAACGAATTTACTCACATCAGCCCTCTATATAGAACCCTTCCCAATTACAATCGTTGCAGCGTCAATAGATCCCGTTAAACGATCTTGAGAAATCACTTTGTGGGATTGCCTACAACCACTCGGTTCAAGCCCTTTGGGTAACTGGAATGTCATCGAAAAAGCAGCCTTTCATTTTCAACTTGAGTTTCGGGAACAGAAAATAGTCTGCTAGAGCCAAGTAAGATGAATAGGTCGGGTGGAATATGATGGTAATTTGATTTTCGGCGTAATAACGTGTTAAAACTGTTGCCGTGTGTACTGGGGCTTGTCGTGCAAGAGAGTCCAACCCTGTACTCGGGCCGGATTCGAAGAATGCAACGCATCAGGCGTTTCATTTCTTCCAAATAAAATTTAGAATTCATGGTTTGATCAGTTGGGATAAATTCATGATAAATCAGGCTCTTTGAGTCGAAGAATGCAATCAATATTTTTTTCATTCTTGATTTTTTTCTGCCTGACTTTCGCCTGTCATTGACGCTTCATTTGCGGATCACTTTTTCGTTTGCGGATAAAGTAACACCTTTCATTCCTAGTTTCAACTGTTCGCAAAAAATTCGGGCCACTATCGGCAGTTTCAATAAAGTCTTGAGCGCAAGAAAGACACACCTATTTTTGTTCTTTTGTCAAAAAGTGTGGAACGAAACAGAAAACACCTTTGTGCGATTAATTTTTTCTGTTAGAATTGTACGTACTGTGTCTGTAACGATGTTTAGCTCTTTTGCTATGATATGAAGGATAAGATTAGACTGTTCGAGCAGGAGTGCATACACTTTTGCAACGTTATTGTCATAAACAGCTGTTGATGGCCTCCTGTTTTGTTCGTCGCATCCGACGTATCTCTACCGTTTCTAAATTACCTCCACCGCGTGTATGTTGTAGTACGAGATGCGGCTTTATCACCGAATCCTTGCTGTATCGTAGAATAAGTTTCAACAAATTTTGTTGTCTGACACAGAATTTTATCGCGTATCTTTGTTCCTTGTCGTGAGCTCGCACACGACAAGGTACATTAAGTAAAGGAACGCGCCTGGGATTATAACTTGGGACTGGAGTGACAAAGCGTGATGAAATTTGTACATACCTCGCCAGACATCGTACTACATAGTTCCTTTGTGATCGGAGAGATGGCGCTACTTGTATCGACTACAGAAATTTAGTTCGGGAATTTTTCTAACCTGCTGTGTAACTGATAATCAACTTTATAACGTTGACCAGATATTCGTCATCTTTGAAAGAAATAATTCTGACACGTGCCTTCGGTTTTACAATAAGCACCATAAAATGTATGTGTTAGCCGCAATAGCTTTCTTGTATTAACGGAAATAAAAAAAGTTAAATATATCATAAATGCTGGTTTAATCTTTCATTTCATGAAAAAAATTGACCATAAACAAAAGGTGCAAACGTTCTTACTCGTAATTTCCTTCTAAATTATGCCAAAAGTAACAGCTATTATATGCCATAAGAAAGAAAACCTAACGTTTCAAATATCGATCAAAACTTTCTATTTATGATTTTCTTGATTACTTTTTCCTCCCAACCCCAATACATAATATATTTGTATAATATAGAACAGATTATAGTACAGACTTCTAGTATGATATTTGTAATACTAAAATCAAAAAGCAAAGATAATATTAAAATGAATAATACAGGATTCCTTTTAACTGTAAACGATAATTTTCATACCACTTCAGAATTTTGCATTAGCAAATTGATATATTTTTTTTAGGTAGAAGTCTATTCTTCTAAATTTATAATCAGCCTCATATTTCAACTAAAATAAATTATTTACATACGTAGAAAAGAAATTTAATTTCGTTTAGTGCCCTTCATTAGGAGATTTCAGGTTCAAATTGATCAATTATGAAAATTTTCATTAAACATAAATATCAGTATTAGTTTCCTATAAATAAAATATTTTACCTTGAAAGTACAACAAATATTTAATTCCATCAAATCTCAGTAAACCAAACGAAATGGGTGTAGTTTTCAATCAGTCATTGAATAATTTTGAGGGAATGTTTAATTTCCATTTTACCGATTTTTCCCAGAGTACAAAATGTAATGTTTTTTTTCTTAATTAATTGTTTTTTGACACGAGAAGTAATTTCATTTGTTTGGTTTTTGATATCTATATTATTCTTTCTTATGGTTCCTGCTCTAATTATCTGTTTAGTCTCCGGAACTACCATAAGGTATTACTTCAGAGGATGATGTGTATGAAAGTGAATGAAGTGTAGTGTTGTACAATCTCAGGTCGACCACTCCTGAGATGTGTGGTTAATTGAAACCCAACCGCCAAGGAACACCGGTATCCACGATCTAGTATTCAAATCCATATAAAAATAACTAGCTTTACTAGGATTTGAACCTTAGAACTCTCGACTTCGAAATCAGCTGATTTGCGATGTCGTGTTATCCACTAGACCACCCGGTGGGTTTCTTTCTTATGGCTGTGACGCATGTTAATCACTGGATATGGAATTAGTCAGAATTGCTTTCTCTAATAGTAAATGTGTCCACTATTTATCTCTTCAGCCAGTCCATGAAAGAAAGATGAAAATAGTGAATGTGTCATTTATATTTTAGGAGCTGAATATATCTTTAATTTTACTGCATTTGGCATGCCGATATCAGAAGGCATATTTATCTCAATGATGAAGGCAACAAGAACTGGATTCATTCCGTACTTTTAATTCTAAAAATTCTTTCATCCTGCATTATAATGCGATTATAAATTTAAGCACAGAAATATAATAGTCAACAAACACAAATATAATAGTCTGTTGTAAATTATTAATATTATTATTATTATAATGAATAACTATATTTAAGATAAAAATAAAACACAGTATAATAGTTTTTATTGTTCATCTCTGAGATATCTGAGAAAAAAAATTAATTTATTTTTTCTTCTTATCGTTCTGATTTACTGTTGCAGGAGTTTTAGTGGAAGCTCTTTAAGTAACATTTGTCATACTTTTTGTGTAGTGTGTAGTGTAATACAAAGATAGCAGTTAAGATAGCTGCTGAATTACCACATTTACACAATTATTTTAAGTCTGTAAGTCCTCTCCGGAAAGTCCAAGTACCCATTTAGAGAATCTAGTTCATATCAAGAACATTTTTTTTGGTAATATGATACTAATAAGTCAAGTGTAAAAATAGAATAAAAGTAACAAATATGTTTGCTTGCGCATAAGTAGGAACAAGAGTGACACAGTTTGTATGAAGTGTTACAAATTCTATTTTCACAGGAAATAAGACTGTTGTAACACGTTGAATACAATGTAAAGTAAGAGAAATATTATTTTCTATATTGTGTTCTTCCTCAAAAGTGTTTTGTGAATTTATATGTATATATATATTTTTTTTCAAATAAGTCATTTATATCCATATCAACAATTGACGTCATTAGTGACTTATCAGGGAAATGTAACTATACCGGTAAATTTATAGTCTTGAACAAATTTTGGTCGACCACTCCTGAGACCTATGGTTAACTGAAACACAATCACCAAAGAACACTAGTATCAACGATCTAGTATTTAGATCGAATAGAAGTCCTGATAAATCTTTATTTGGATCAGAAATTATCCCACAGGGTTGGTCAAGTGGTTAACTCGTCATCACAAATCAACTGATTTCGAATTCGAGAGTTGTAATGTTCAAATTCTAGCAAAGGCAGTTTCTTTTTTTACGGATTTGAATACTAGATCGTGGATACTGAGTTGTTTAGTAGTTAGCATTCAATTAACCACACATGTCAGGAATGGTTGATACGACTGTACAAGACACATTTTTTACTCGGACTCTCCAACACAGTATAAATACAGGAGCACAACCCATCATCGGTCATTAGTGAGAATTATGATCAACGAGAATGTACTAGACTGCACACTACATCCAGAGTGAGCGGCGAATCCTTGTTAACTGTATTGTGGCAATTGTAATCAACAGTGAGTAGGCTGGTTAACGAGAGTATCGCAAGAAGAATACAAGAGAGACTTCGTCAAAAACTTCTTGATATCAGGAGCGAATTTTGCATATGACGAGGACCTACAAGACCTATATAGCCGATTTCAAAATGAACTCCTTGAACAAGACGACAAATTATTTACTTATTCATACATAACATACTCATTCATCCTCTGAAGTAATATCTTTTTATGGTGGTTCTTGAGGCTAAACAGAAAAAGAAAGCAAGGTAAGGATCTGAACCTGAGAACATCAACTTCAAAATGAAATGATTTAAAACTACGAATTTACCAGATGGATTATTTCACTTCACGTTTTTTTCGGAAATAGAAGAGAAAAATTATTTTATCTACCAAGAATGTGTTGATGTACTTGATGTACTAATATCGTAAAAAAAAAAAAAAAAAAAAAACGAAAAAAAAAAACAGTAAATTAGTTGATAACTACCATATTGTAATATTAAAAATATTTTTTCTTTTATTCTTATCATTTGAAATTTTAATCTAATTGAAACTTTATAAATAAAAAACAATAATTGTTTTCATAACTGTGACAGTTCCGGATTAAAAAAAATAATTACGATATTAAATTGTTTACATTCTATAGCATTTAACTTTTATTGATTGATTTTTTTTTAATAATTTTAAATGAAATAATAAAAGATAGTAGTTTCATCAATTGTAATTAGGAATTCTTCCTTCGATTCAAAATTTAAAATAACAGAAAAAATTTAAGAATGTTATTTTAAATTTATTGAAATATTTTGATTAATTGTTCATCTTGAATATATTAATTACCAAAAATCTAATGTAGACTGTATATGACTTCCTTGTACGCCTATTAAATTACATATACACATTTTGTTTAAATGAAAAGTACATAAAATTTTATTTTATTAATAACTTCTGATATTTTTTGTTATTATTATTCAATTATTATTTATCGTAAAATATTTTTTTTTTACAATCAGAGAGGTTAATTATGTTTTATAACTCAGAATGTATTAATAAAGAAGAGCGTAATCAATAATGTATTGATGTATATATTTAAATTAAAAAAAAAATAAATTTGTAAAAAAAGGACATCAAGTTTGATTCCAGCTGATGTATCTTCCTTCCCCTTGTAAGATGCACATATTCCAATTTTAATTATATTAAAAGTATATAATATTTTAATTCAAATTTTATTTAATTATATCTCCGGAACCAATGAAAATAAGTATAACTAGTGATATATCGTTGGAAAATTCTCCAAAAGCGTTTATTACTGCAGTTAGGAAAACGTTCCCAAAGCAAGCCCAAAATCCAAAACAATTTGGATTTTGGGCTTGTTTTTTGAACACTTTTTGTTTACTCGATTGTAATCAAAAGGGGAGATTAACAACTTGATTTTATAACAATCCTAAATCCGAAATTTCAACATCCTAGGGCCAATCGTTTTTGTGTTATGCGAGATATATACTCACATACGTACGTTCAGACGTCACGCCGAAACTAATCAAAATGGATTCAGAGATTGTCAAAATCACAGAATATTTATGTTGAAATCTGAATAGCGATTTTTTTCTTGATCATAATACTTTCTTTACTTCGTACAAGGGAGTAAATATAAAAGAGAAACAAAAAATAAAATTAATTTTGTTAAAGTATCGATTGAAGATAAAGCCCAATTACAACATACAGAGAGAAACGTTTTAAGGATCTAAAACGGAAGTATTTCTTTTTTTTTGCCTCCGAAACCACCACAATGTATTACTTCAGAGGATGATTGAGGATGATATGTATGAATGTAAATTAAGTGTATTCTTGTACAGTCTTAGGTCGACCATTCTTTAGATGTAATTGAAACCTAATCCCTAACCACCCAAGAATACTGGTATCTAAGGTTTAGTATTCAAATCCGTATATAAATAACAATTGACTTTACTAAGATTTAAACCTTACAACTCTCGACTTCGATATTAACTGATATATGATGTCCAGTTCACTACTAGACCACTCCGCTGAGCTTAAAACGGAAATACTTAAGGTTAGATTGAAAAGTACAAATTTGTATATTTATTTATTGTAAACCAATTAATTAAGAACGGTTGTTATACATTTTCTTTTAAAATTAAGATCAGTAAAAGTAGTGATAATAAAAATTGTTCTTTTTCTTATCGTTATAGTTTTAAATTTTCTATAATGCTCAATATTTCAGTAACATCGTTGAGAGATTTTTTTAATTTAAATTCTCTAATAAGATTTTATTTTACATAGTATTATATTATACATATGTAATAAATTTTTCGTTAATGTTATTACAAATATTTATTTAAAATATTATAATGTTTTATTAAATTTAATCTATAAGTAATGAAAATCTTGAAGGAGATACCGTTTATATATTAAAAAAAGTAATAAAATTACATTTTTGTTTTATTGAAGAATTTGAATTTTATTATACAGCAAAATAACGAAGTAAAGGATAGGCAAAAAGATTGCAAGGTAAAATAAATTCTTAAGGATTCCTTAGTTAGCTTCATGACATAAGGAAAACAAAATAAGTATGAAGGAGAAGGTTGTTTCATTCGGGGAGAAAACTTTCAACGAAATTTCTGCAAGGTGAAAGTGATTTAGAGAGGTTGTTTCATTCCAACAAACCTCGCATAGCAAACACAGCCCGTATCCGAGATTCCACGCTCTTCTGTTGGTACATCAGCGCGTTAACGTCAAGATTTATTGCGTACTACGAAATATAAACCTTGACTCAGAATTATTAACTGCTTGCTATGTTTAAATTAAAAAAAGAAAAATTACGGAATAAGGTAAACGCAAATTCTACAACCAAACTTAATTTACAATCTGACAGTTAACCGGTAGGTAAAGTTTACTTGAATTCCTTCCATTGAAATAAGGAGTATTAGATTTATAGTTACGATTATAATTTACACATTAACGCTTTCTTGTTTTAAATTGGTTCTTATTATTTGTTTTTAGTAGATATTAACGTATCCTTTAGCAATTAAAAATCTGGTGTGGACAACACATGACTTCCTTTTACGCCTATTTAAATTAGCATAAACAAATGCTAATTTGTTTAAATTTTAAATGAAAGGCATATAAAATTTTATTTCATTAATAACTTCTGATTTTTTTTCATATATTATTTTTATTGTTATTGTTAGTATTAATTTATATTATTTACCGTAAACATTTTTTTACAATCAAGGTTAATAATTATTAATAAATCAATATATTTAAACTAAAAAAAAAAGAGAAGGAGATAAAGTCTGATTCGAACCAATATATTCTTTTTTCTTTTTCTGTTTAGCCTCTTGAACCACCGTAAGGTGTTACTTCAAAGAATGAATCAGGATGATATGTATGAATGTTAATAAAATGTAGTCTAATACAGCCTCAAGTCAACGATCCCTGATATGTGTTGTTAATTAAAACCCATCTATAAAGAATACCGGTATCCACGATCTAGTATTGAAATCCATATTAAAGTAACACCCTTTTCTAGGATTTGAACCCTTCAACTCTCAATTTCGAAATCAGCTGATTTCTCATGACAAGTTCACCACTAGACTATCCATTGGGTTGATATTTACCCTTGTAAGATACAACTATTTCATTGATTAATATTTTATTTGGCTATTACTCTAGAACCTATGAAAATAAGTACCACTTGTGATATTCGTTAGAAGCTTTCAATGAGGGCTTATTACTGCAGTTAAGAAGAAGTAAAAAAAATCCTTATTTTTGGATTTTGACCTTTTTGGACACTTTTTTGGATCACTCGAATATAACCAAAAAAGGGAGGTGCACAATTCGAATTTACAACACTCCTAAATTTATAATTTCAACATTCTATGGCTAATCATGTTTGTGTTATTGGAGATACGTACATATGTATCTCGCATCACACTCATTATGCAAGATTACTTATGTTAGTCAATCCCTCTTTCGGTGGTCTACTTCCGTAAGCCATCGACATTGCTACTTATGTCAAAGAACGTAGGTAGCCTATACGCTTTTAGAGAATACCTCTTTTCTTGAATATGTCCTCCTATGCTCTTGAATAATGAAATAAATAAGAAACAAGAAGAAGACGTGTGTATTTGGGTTTGTCTGCGCACGCGGATGACTGCAAGCACGTATTATTTTAAATGTAAGTTTAGAAGTACGCCTCACTATAATACTGTAATGAGAACATAGAAATTGATTAATTTATATTGATATATTTAGGGCAGTTTGATTTTTGATTGAAAAATATTTTGTTGTAAAAACCTTTCTTTTAAGTTTCCTCAAAACTTAGTGAACAATTAAAATCACTTCTTTTTAAGAGATCTTTAATTTATATTAATAAAAGATTAATAATTTGGAATGGTTGTATAAAAATGAAAGTATAGTGTGATCAACAATAACAAAAATAACAAACAAAATAACAATAACAATGGGTGGTCTGCAGGGTGGTGCGGCGATCCCTGGAAGATCGCTGCTTCCGCTGCTGACGACCAGGGGAACAGGAGAAATCATGTGATGGACTGGACCGGAACGGCCACTGTTTTAATTGTAAAGAGGCTAGCCATGTCGGGAAGGACTGTTGCCAGGAGGCCAGGTTTCTTTCCTGTAAGCCGTTTAGACACGCTTCAGAAGGCCGGGGTTTTAAGATTACCCATGCCGCGTTAGGTCTGGCTGCAGTTTCACTCGGACACTCTGCGGTTCCGGTGTGGCGGGGAGGAAGTAAAGACCGAAGTCCCGGTGAGAGAACCCTTACTCATTTGAGGCAAGGCCCTGAAGACCATGGTCCCGGTGGGGATCCTCTTGGGGTTCCCCGCATGTATCCAGCCACTGTAAGACCGCAGTCCCGATAGGAGTACCCTTTTTGGGAGCCCCTTATTACAGTCATGACACAAAAGACGAGTCCCGGCTGTTTGGGTGGGTGTCGTTGGAACGGAATAGCCTGGTTCAGGGCTGCTACCCAAGCAGGCGATAGCACATCCCAGAGCTGTGTTTATACTTAAATATGGATCCGGCTGTAGGAGAAGTGACAAAAGAAAGACGAGGATAAAAAAATAGACCATAATTTTTTAAATTACAAAGAAAAACAAAACGTTTTTATTAAGCCCTTATTACAGTTTCGAAAAACTCTTTAATTACACACATTGATTCTATAAAAAATCATTAACGAGTTAAAATTGTGTTATGTTAGTGAAATCTTCTTTCAAAAAAAAAAAAAATACTCTTCATTTGCTTTTGTTATTAATTATTTTGTGTGTGTGTGTGTGTGTGTGTGTGTGTGTGTAAGTGCGCGCGCTCGCGTGTGTGTGTGTAGGATTTTATTTTTCAGTATATATTAAACATATTAAGAAATAAAAACCTTTAAGAATATAACTTCAACAATAATGCATTTTAATTTGAAGTCAGCATTATTAATTTATATAATCATTATTATAATAAAACACAGTTACTAATTACAAAAATCTCGGTTACTTTTTTCTGTGTTTAAGTATAAAAATTTCAGACTACTTAATTGGAAAATTATTTACATAACTTTAAATGTTTGACAGATATTTAACTCTTTACAATGTTATATTAAACGAGAGAGCATAACCTTTTTATATAAAAAATAAAAAGTAAAACGACTAACGCAATACCGTTATCTCTTTCCGTTTTCCCAGCCTCTCTTTTACGTTATTCCAGTTTTTCATTTCACAGCTACGGTAATAGAATGGTAGACTCTGTTTTACCGTCTGTGCCAGTACGGTAGCTGCCCAGAAAGTAAACAGAACTACCCAAACAAGAGACCTGAATGGTGAGTGAATATTTGATCAATGTGGTAAAACTTTCTTTCTGTGTTCATTAGAGTGGCATAACGAGGTTATAAAAACAATCCTTTCTCCTTCTTTCTTCAAATATTTCACATTTAATACTACACAGGTACGTCTTCTTAGAGAATATTATTTTTAATAAGCTATTTCATTATCTTCTAAAAAAAAAAAGAAAATATCTGTCAATTGTAACTTCTTTAGACACAATTTATTCAGTAAATTATTTAGTTCTTTTATATTACGCAATTGTTGTGTTTTTCCTTTCACTAATATTTTTTTTTTTTTTTTTTTGTAATTGAAAATAAACATTTTTATTTTTTGTCTCCTTTTTTTTGTTATAAATTCAATGAAGGATTCTTTTAATACACACAAATAAAAATAACAGGAGAAAGGGATATAAATTATTCTTGCGATCGTCGATAAGTTGTTACAAATCTATTATTTATTTTTCTTTCTGCTATGTTGGTGATATAAGTAGAAATAATGCCAACAACCTAAAGAAAACCATCCTGAGTTGTTTAACTTCGGTGATCTATGTGAAACGGTTCATTAAATGTTTCTGCAGATTTAATAACATTTCATAAATACGATACATCCTTTGAAATTTAAAAAAATTAACACTATTTCAACTTAATTTTGTGGAATTATAAGGTTAATTAAAAAATTCTTTATTTTAAAAATTTTCATTTTTTTTTTCCTATATATATACTAAAGACACGTATAGAGGAAATATATTGCATGTGGTTTTTTTAATGTATTTTTTGGTAATGATTAAAATATTTCTCATATATTATATCCTTGAAAACAATTTTTACAAAATTATTGAAGAAAAATAGTTTTATTAATTTATTTTTTAATATATTAACTAAAGATGAGATAACTATTTGCAATATATTTGTGTGACAGAAAATTGTGGGTACACAACATGTGTATGTTGGCCTATATTTGGTTTTATAATAACTTAGGTTCTCGTTGACCGATGTTCTTCAAGCTTGGTAGACAGATATTACATTCAGAGGGAAGAATAAATTGAGATGGAGAATGTTTACTGGGGTACTTTAGCAACTTTTTTATAAAAAAAACATGAATCTTTTACTTCCTTGTTTGAAGGAGGTAATGTGATCGTGAAAAATTACGATTTTCAAATTTCAACAGAAATATCAATTTTGACCTTCCCTGAATAATCCATATTGACTAGTTTCGTCATGATGTCTCTACGTATGTATCTCGCATAACTAAAAAACGATTAGCTGTAGGATGCTAAAATGTTGGATTTAATACTGTTTTAACATATAATTTTGCTCCCTTTTTAATTGCAATCGACTTAACCAAAGTGTCCAAAAAAAAGCACATAATCCAAAAAAAATTTGGATATTGGAATTTTTCTTAACAGCAGTAATAATCCCTTATTGAGACCTGTTTTCAAAGATAAATGATAAGTAGTACTTATTTTCATTGGTTCCATAGTAATAGCCAAATAAAAGTTTAATTAATGAAATATTTGGATGTTATAAAGATACTTATCGGTTCGAATCAAACTTCATCTCCTTTTTTTTTTTTTTTATTTAAGTACATTGATTTACTAATAATTATTAACCTCCGATTGTAAAAAGCTTTTACGATAAATAATAGTTCAATAATAACAATAAAAATAAATAAATATAAATATCAGAAGTTATTAATAAAAGTAATTTTATGAACTTTTTATATTAAGCAAAAAAAAAAAATGTGTATGAGGAATTTAATAGGCGTACAAAGAAGTCATGTGTTGTTTACATCAGATTTTTTTTTTTTTACAGTACGGCTGTTGTTTATTATCGATTATATTAATATAATTCTTATAATTTTATATTAGATGGATCTATACACTAGTTATTGAGTTTATATGCTGTCACTTTGAATTTAACTTGTTTTTAAGTAGGACGATGGTTATAACTTCACGGTACTGCTGAATCTATTTACATTAGTTCTATGTAAATAACTCTACTAGGAGTTTTGATGTTATTTAATTAAATATTAAATCTAGGAAATAAATTCTATTTTCTCTTCAATATTTTGTTTTATTTATGTTTGAGTTAAAATATCTCATAGATTTATTTGCTTTTTGTTGAAAACAACATTTGAAATATTTTCTGAAAATAATACAAAATTATATTTATAATTAAAATAATGAAACTCCTAATAAAGAATTATTTGTAGATATCTTTCTAATAAGAAGTAGAATTTTTTTCTTATTTATTTAGATATATATATATGTATATATTTTTTAAATCGCAAGAAAATTAGGTAGATTTATAAGGAACTTTTTTGAAATAAAAAACTGGTATTCCCTATATTTGTTATAATAAATCGAACCTCAATTATTTTTTGTTAAAACATTTTAAAAATTTGTTTATCATCAGTTAATAAAATAATATCTACCCTGATCTTTTGTATTAGTTGACTTAAATAAAAGTTTGACGTTAAGTATATTGTCAGATCGGAAAAGATTTAAAACTTAAGACTACGACTCACAAAGATTATTTAAGAAACTGTACTAGTCTTGACGTAACAACAACCAATAAGGATTACTCTCTTCACAATAATACTGCTGTCCTTTCAGGTAGTACTTTACAGTAAATAAAATTCTGTCGTAAAAGATTCTACAAATCAACTACCAGTTAGTTAAAATGAAAGGGATAATTAAATGATATTGCTTTTTTTTTTTAAATATTAAATATTATATTAAAATATAACAAAATTATTATTTATTTTAGAATTGTTTATGATGTAATGTTATACATTACAATTCACTTTGCTAAAATAAATTCATATATATTTCGAAACTATAAACTTTGTTGACTGCAGATCCTCTCTCTTATTCACAGTTTAGCCTCCAGAACTACCGTAAAGTATTACTTCAGAGGATGATAAATATGAATGTAAATGAAATGCAGTCTTGTACAGTGTCAATTCGACTATTCCTGAGATTTGTGTTTTAATTGAAACCCAACCACCAAATATCATGAAATCCACGATCTAGTATTCAAATTCGAGTAAAACTAACTGGCTTTAATAGGATTTGAACCTTAGAATTCTCGATTAAAAATCAGTTACTGATTTGCGTTGGCGAGTTTACCACTAGACCAAACTATTGGATTAATAGAAACACACTTTGAAAACTAAATCAGATACAATCCATTTTAAACAATATTACAGAACCGCACACAGTTATCCGAAAAATTCTAAAATTATTTTAAAAAGTTAATGCAGAAAAAATTTCCATTAGTTTCTAAATTTATACGTATTCTGTAATGAAAGATATATTTAAATTTTAAAAAATTCCTTTTTGCACGCACGAAGGTGGAGGTAGATTTCACCGATGCTAAGTAGGGGATAAAAAGGCCGGGCCTCCGTAGCGCGAGTGATAGCGTCTCGGCCTTTCATCCGGAGGTCTCGGGTTCCAATCCCGGTCAGGCATGGCATCTTTCACATACGCTACAATTCATTCATCTCATCCTCTGAAGATATATCATTAACAGTGGTTCCGAAGGATAAAAAAAAATAGTTGAGGATAAAAAAGATTTCCACCATAAAAATTAAGAAAAACTTCAAATTTACTCAATACTTCAATGGGGTTGCATGTAAAAAAATTTTTCACATGTTAAGCATATACGATAAGCCCAATTCTTTTTACAATTCCAGCAATTTTCCAGCATTTAGATCGTTCATTGCTGTAAGGGTTAGTAATGTAAAAAATTGTTTCTGACAAAAGTTTTAAGTAATGTTTAGAGGATTTAAACCGATTCGATACTGTGCCTATTAAGGGAGGTATGTTTTTTTTTTGTCTTCGAAACCCAATTTTTTCCACCCCCTGAGCCAATGGTCGATGATATAAAATTACTTTATTTTCAATATGTTTTAGGCTGTTATCCAAAAAATCGTAGAAACTTTAAACAAAATCGATTTTTTTCTTAATAAGAAAGTTATAGTCATTTTTTTTATCCTTCTTTCTTGAAGAAAGATGGATTTCTTCCCTGAAGAAGAAGAAAAAGATTATTGTTTCTTTTATATTTTAAGTCAGTATACAATATCTTTAATAATAAAAATATTATGTGTATTTTAACATTTTTTACGACCTAGATAAGTTCCTTGAATGAAAATACATGACAATCACTATTGTTTAAAAAAATATAAGAAATATAAATTTCTTGCTGAACATTCCTTTAATTGTGATAAAGTTTTATTAATTTTATTGGTTTGAAAAATATATTATATAATATTAGTAAATATTTATTATTATATTAAATATTATGTATTATAATATTACTTACAATTATTTTGAAAATATCATTGAAATATAATTGAAATATCATTATTCCGTATAATATAAAATTAATATTGTTACTTTTTAGAATTAAATTTCTCATTAACTGTTTTTAAAGATTTTATAAAATTGAATTTTTTTATTATTTTCTGATAGAGTAAATTTCTTTTCTTTAAATTATTAGTCTCCAACAGGAAATTTCACAATGCTAAAAAAATGTTTTTTTTACAAATGTTTATCTTTTTGTTGTATTATGATTGTTAGTAGAAGGGATTTTTCATATTCAGAAAATTTTAAATTTCTAAAATAATTCATTATAATGAAAAATAAAAATCTAATCTTTATTATAGAACAGAAAAAAATATATATATGCAATATTCTTGAATATTGATAAGATGATTCACAAAATACCCATGGAAGATTTTGGGTTACCGTAGCTAATCGGTTTAGTTTTGGTAATTTTTATTTTCAAAAAAAAATAAAAGAAATAGTTTTCTTTATTTTACAATTATCAGGTATTTTATTTTTTTTTTTTGTATGAAGAACAAGAAATTATTGTAATTCCGAAAATTTTCGGTTTTCAGATTTCAACGGAAATATCCACTTTGACCATCCCTAAATCCATTTTTATTAATTTCGGCGTGACATCTGTACGTACATATCTCGCATACCTAAAAACGATTAACCATAGGATGTTAAAATTTTGGATTTTGGGTTGTAATATCTAGTTGTGTACCACCTCTTTTGATTGTAATGGACTGAACCAAAAGTGTTCAAAAAACCCAAAATCCAAATTTATTTGGAGTTTGGAATTTTTCTTAACTGTAGTAATAAGCCCTCACTGAGAGCTTTTCAACGATATATCTATCGTAAGTGGTACTTATTTTCATTGGTTTCAGAATTATAGCCAAATAAAATTTTAATTAATGAAATATTTGGATGTTATACGAGAAGGCACATTGGTTGGAATCAGATTATCTCCTTTTTTTAAATTTTATTTTAATCTATTTTTTAACTTTTTCTTAAATTTTAATATTTTTTAAATAGTTAAAGAACTAACTAAGCTACAGTGGCAGATCGTGTACTATATTAATACCTATTTTTTAGTATATTGATTGTGTGGTTATATTTGGATATTCGCTGCAGAATTACCTGATATATCCGAAAAAATTTGTTTTTTATGTATATTAGGTTCTTTAAATATTGAATTGTAAGAAGCGAGATAAAACTCATCGGTCACTATCAGATCTACTATAGCCATTTGCAAAAAATATAAAAAATCTCGGTGTGTTAATAGAATACAACAAAAATGGAGTATGAAATGATTTTCTTGGAACTTAATTTTCTGTAATATAATAGTGTGCGAAATCCGAAAAAATTCAGGTGATGTCCAGTGAAAGTGTTTTACTATAAATAAAGGTGCATAATAAGTGCGAATCTTATTCCGATTAGCCCTCAGAGTAGTTTATTTATCTGAGATGATTACATGCTTAAAGACTACAAATAAGAATGGCAAATATAAGTTGAGAAAAAGGAAAAATAAATGTCGCTACTCACTGTAGCGATTTGTATGCTTGTTTTCAGAAATTTGAATACGGTTAGAGTTCCGAAAATTTTTTTGAAGTTTTACCTATTAGTCCACCATCATTACCCATTATTTCATCATCCTGTCAAAGTTTATATAGCACATCGAAAATCGTGTTTAAGAAGAAAAAATTATTACACGTTAAATAACATTAAAATCTACTGCATGGATTGGTTTGTTTGTTCATTTATCCAAAAGTCTATTTATTTCTAATGATACATAGATGTAAAGCCCGGTAAATGAATAAAGTACCGCATGCTGTAATTGGTAATTAATGTAGTATTAATTGTAGTAGTCCTTTCTCCTTCAAAAAAGTTAGCCTAAACAATTATTTTTATTTCCTTGTACTTCGTACAAGGAGGTATTGTAATCCCGAAAAATTTCAGTTTTTAGATTTCAACGGGAATATCCATTTGGACCATCCCTAAATCCATTATGACTAGTTTCGGCATGACGTCTTTGTCACGTACTAGTACGTACTTTGCTCAAACTCAAAAACGATTAGCCGTAATTGTTGAAATCGTTTATTTCGGATTGTTATAACATCTAGTTGTGCACCTCCCCTTTTGATTACAATCGACTGAACCAAATGTGTCCAAAAAATAAAAAATAAAATCTAAAAATATTTTGCACTTTGGACTTTTTCTTAACTGCAGTAATAAGCGTTCATGGGGTGATTTTCAAAGATATATCATAAGTATTACTTATTTTCATTGGTTCCAGAGTTAGAGCCAAATGAAATTTTAATTAATGAAATGTTTGGATCGTACAAGGGGAAGCATATCGGTTCGAATCAGACTTCATTTCCTTTTTTTCAACTTTTTTTTATGTAAATATATTGATTTATTAATAATTATTAACGTCTGATTATAAAACTTTTTTACGATAGTCAATAATTCAATAATAACAATTAAAAAAAAAAAAAACAGAAGTTATTAATGAATTAAAAATTTATGTACTTTTCATGTTTAAAAATGTGTATATGTAATTTAATAGGTATGCAAGGAAGTTATGTGGTGTCCACATCAGATTTTTCCGTGTTTTAGCAATTTACGGAATTGTACTTCAAATAAATTAATTATATCTTCTTGCTATATTAAATCAATTAATATTTAATAAAAAAGGAAAACCTAAATCAATTTATTCAATCAAATATTTGATATATTTTGTATTAAAATAAGTCAGTTCTTTAATTTTTCAAATCTATTGAATATTTTCTTGACATATTTTTTAAAATTCTTTTTTAGTACATAAAAAAAAATTCTCATGAGAAAATTTCGTATTATACTTTAAAGTCTGTATTATTAACAAAAATTTTTCTTCTCTTCTGTGTAAACGATGCGGTTTTTTTTTTTTGTAGAATCTGCAAAAGAAAATTGTATGGTTCAGCTGTTTTCAGTGCAGTTTTCTAGCCTTTGTGACTGAACTTTCCACTTCTTTCTCTACTCGAGCGAAAAACACAACCTGGCTTTGATGCAGATTATATTCTACCCGCATTGTGCGTGATAATACTATTTATTATTATTTTTTTTCTTTTCATAAAAAAAGTCTCATTTTTTATATTCTGAAGTAAAATGTGGATTATTTACGTTAACGTAATCATTAGTTAATAAAAATTTCCATATTGTTATGATAATAAGGACCTTTTAATTTATTTTTATCGATTTTATCATCCAAGGTCAATTTCTTTTGATTAAAAATTATGTAAGATTATAATTTTTAAATAATAACAGAATTGTTCTTTTCATTTTGGTTTTGTGAGTTATTCACTAAATAAAACCTTGAAATGGTGCGTAGGAATATTATTTATGGTATGAAAAACAGACAGAGACTTTTTATCGCATGAAAAATGCCACACCTGACCGTATTCTAACCCGGTACCTTCTGGATAAAGACTGAAATGCTACCTCTCAGTAATTTTTGAAAAATAAATTAAATATTTCTTATTTTTGTTATGATATTCTCATAGTATTGATTTAATTTTGTAATTTTTATTTTAGTTTATGTCCTTATTATTCATGATTAACTTTAATTTTTTAAAAAATTTTCTTGGATTAAATCTTTGAATTCATTCGGGTGTCTCCCACTAAATACTAGATCGTGGATACCGGTGTTCTTTGGTGGTAGGGTTTCAATTAATCACACTTCTCAGAAGTGGTCGACCTGTGATTGTACAAGACTACATTTCATTTACATTCATACATATCATCCTCATTCATCCTCTGAAGTAATACTTTACGGTAGTTCTGGAGGATAAACAGAAAAAGAGAGAGGGATTGAATGTTTGAAATATTAACATGAATGTTTGCATGTAAGTTAAAATAATTATTTAAAATCTAAATAAATGTTATAAATTCTAAATGTGTTTCTAACTGAATAACAATATTTATAATTTCACGTCCTTACATTAATGCAGATTTTTTTTTTACTATCTGACTTGACTCTTCGTCAAATTGATTTAGAGAAATTACATTAACCTTCTTAGTACTATCAAACTTGATACCACGTAAAAATTCTTTTAGCAGATTAAACAAGAAGAAGAAACTATTAGAAGTTTAAAAATTTGATGGTGCTATGTCAAAACTGGAATGTGAATGTTGAAAAACTCAGAATTGAAATTCTGAATAGTTTTGAATTTCATAAAAACATGGATTCGAACCGGTTTCCGATTTTGAATTGACAGTTTTAGAACCTCCCTAGAATATGCTTTGCGGTGATTTTTTTTATCATGGATAATAGGGTGTACAGTGCTGATAAAAAAAAATTTGAAATTCGTATGTGTAGCTTACCGGCCTGTTCCAGTGATTAACTCGTCATCGCAAATCAGCTGATATCGAAGTTGAGAGTTCTAAGATTCAAATCTTAAAAAGGCAGTTACTTTTATAAGGGTCGTGGATACCGGTGTTCTGTGTTAGTTGGGTTTCAATTAACCGCACTTCTCAGGAGCGGTCGACCTGAGACTGTATAAGACTACACTTCGCTCAATGCAATTGAGCGAAGTGTATTCGCATAATGCAATTTTACAAAATGTTAGTAAACATTTCAACCGTTCTTACACTGCGAAAAAAATCCGTGACATTTATTTTGAATGATAAAAATTTTTAATTTTGTTACGGTTAATATACTTCTTACCATACTTTTTTAACATCCGCAAGTAAATTTCCGCCAATTTTATACCTACATAAAACAAAAATTCTATCCTCTACACCAAATCGGATTCATGAAGTTCTGTAGTAAAACTAAAAAAAAAAAAAAAAAAAAAAAACAAAAAAAAAATAGTAGATGATTTGAAATATTCTCAAATATAATAATATGTACTCAGATCAGATATTAAGATATCATGATAAAAGACAGGTTTAAAAAATTATATCCTCTATATGATCATGTAATTTCGTATTAAAAACTATTTAGTCTATCTGTCTGATTTTATTTACCTATATACTTTTATTTAGCTTTTTTTTTTTTAACTCACTGGATGTAGGAAATTTCTCTAATTTATTATACCAGTTTAATTTAATTCTATATTTTTAATTATTTTTATGCAATATAATACCGTATAAATTAAATAGATATATCAATAAATTATTTTATAAATATTTATCCTGTTATATAGCAAAAATGTTTTATATATATATAAAAAACTAATAAAAAATAACATCTCTCATTTATAATCGCATCAATAATTAAAGTCATTAGCGATTTAGAGTAACTTAAAAAATGTTTACATATAGACAGTTATGAAAGACAATAAAAGTTACTATTAAGTTACTATTTAAAACTTAAAAGTAAATAATTAAAATTGAACATCAAACTAATAATTGAACGTAAGAACATCACTATGGTTTAAGCAATATTTTTTTCATTAACCATTACTCGTGTTAAAACATATAAAATTAAGTTCATTTTCCTATTACCATATATAAACATAACTTATTCTTAATGTCACCCTTTCTATTGAACATCTTCTTTTTTTTAGACTCAATTTCAGTTTTTTACAATTAGCTTCGAATTTTGGGCAATCCATGAGGACAAGTTTACAGTCCATTGTACAATACACATCTCACAGTAAGATCAAGATGAGCCATCAAGATGCAGATGAGTTAATTTAGTGTCCAATCTACAGCACCCTCTGTATAACTTGGTCTCGTCTGTAGTAGGATAGAAATTGTTCTTTAAAGACATTTTTCCTAACTGGCACATAGGCCCATAGATGAACTTAACAACCAAAATTTGTTCAACTGGATATTTAGTTTATTGCAGGTTTCCTTTATAAAGTTATTTTGACGCAGTAAATCCACAAAAAGTCCATATTTTATCGCAACTCTCTTAGTTGCTTCATCATTCTGTTTATATATATCCGCGAATGTCGAAATGAGCTTGTATCCAAACAAATACTACTTTCTTGATAATATTTGAAAGAGTGTTATAAAATTTTTTGATTGATAGGCTTTAAGTTCCTGCAGTTTATGCTCTTGAACATACTTTATATACTGATATTAGAAATTTGTCTTTATCGTTAGTAATACTATATAATAACACTGATAAACATAACTTTTGTTTCCTAACATTCGATAAATGGTTTTAATCGGTTTTTGATGCTGAAAACGAATATGAACTCAGAATCTTTGTATCTCCCACAGTTTCAGTTAAAGGATTTTTTTCATTTTTCAATGGATGGTTAACATTTTAAGCTCCTATGTTGTATTTCTGTTAGCTCATATTTTATTGTTTAACTTTGTTAATATAATTTGTAAGCTGTAAATAAACAATACTAAACAAAGAATTGAATCGTATCATAGTCACATACTATGACATCATATCTAATACTGAAGAGTGAGCCTTAATGGACAAGATTCATGTCTGTGCAGGTCATGTAGCTGAAAATATAGCTGTGTTGTTTGTATTAAGCATTGTCTTTAAGTTTGTTAACAATGCAGCGTCAATACCTCCAAACTGTGAAATAAGATGTGGATGGCGTTTTTATGCATATGATTAGTTTACCGTAAAATCAAATAGAAAAAAAAACATTACACCTTTAATTAAAAAAGCATATCATTTGTTCTTTCACTTTAAAATTGGTGATCAGGATAACATTTGGGCTCCTCTTAGAGTATGCACTTTTTGTCCTGTATATTTAAGAGGATGGCTGAAAGGTACACGGAAGGCTTTGCCGTTTTGTGTACCTATGGATTGGCGTGAACCAAGGATCATATAACCGATTGTTACTTTTGTTTAACAAGAGTGTCTAGAATTTCTAAAAAAATATAAACATACTGTAAAATATCCTTTATTGCGATCTGCAATTAGACCTGTACCTCACAGTGAAATTATTCCAGTTCCTGAGTCACCTGCGAATGTATCTTTCGAAAGCAGCGATGAAGAATCAGGCAGTACCGAAGAAGACAACAATGATTTTGATTTTTAATTATATTCCAATAAGCTACATCTAGTATCACAAGGTGAATTAATTAACTTTGTTACGGATTTAAATTTATCAAAAAATAAAGAAGAACTGTTAGGGGATGATCAAGACTGCAAAGTTGGAATTTAAACCTTTAACCTTTAAACTGGTTGGTTATGGAAAAATAGGCATTCAGTTTATATAGGCATCAGGGAATATAATGGAACAGCCATAATCTTCATTAGAAACAGAACTATCTGTATAGTCGTGGCTTTGTACATCTGAGTTATCTCTCTGAATTCGTATCTGATTGCATTTTTACTTAATCTTTGTTTATGGTTGGTAACGAACAAATATTCAACCTTCGGAAACGTATGAGACCATGATGCAATACACGTCTTTTATTTTGGAGAAATCTCGAACAGATAAATTTAACTTTTGCAGGAAAATACTTTAGTTTTGACAAAAAAAGATTAGGAGTTTGGGTTTTTTCTTTTCAAAAGAATTTTTTGGTTTAGTCGATTGCGATCAAAACGGGAGGTGCACTACTAGATGTTACAACCGTCCTAAATCCTAAATTTAAACATTCTTTGACTAATTTCTTTTTGAGTTATGCGAGATATGTTCAGGGATGGTCAAAATGGATATTTCCGTTGAAATCTGAAAACCGAAATTTTTTGCGATAACAGTACTTCCTTTACTTGGTACAAGGAAGTAAAAATTAGTTAGCTGAAGAATTTTTTATTTAATTCTTTTTTTTTAAAATACATTTTGTGAAAAAACATAAAATATTAGTTTATTTTCTTACTTTTATGATTAATTTTTATCAAGTAACAGCTTCATCCATCAATTATAAATTTAAATTAATTTAGTTAAAAAATTATATGCGATAAAAAAAACAGTAATAAAATATAAAAAGTAATATTTGAAATTTAATAAATTATAAATGAATAATTATAGAAATTACATATTTTTTATAAATTATATTTAAATAAATTTAAAAAAAAAAAATAATTTTTTATCTAGGCTAAAATATCAGTAGTTTTAAATTATTTTTTCAGATAAAATAAGAATTTAATTCTAAGAAATAAGAAATTTAAATTTTTTCTTTCATTGATTTATAAAGAAGACAAAAAAATCATACTGGATTTAAAAATTAATATTTTTAAATAGTTTAAAAATTCGGAAATTTTTCTAATGAAATGATTACTCTGTTGGCTGTAAAGAGTTTATTGAATATAAGTTAAGTTAGTATTCAAACTGATTTTAATATATAATTCCATCGAAAAATAAAAAATTAATATAATACAAAATTAATTAATTAAAAATAGATTAAGAACACCTAAAAATTAATTTACAAGAAGATGAAATATTACACTTTTAGGCAATGGATATATTACACCTAATTTGTAGTCTAAGTTGTTACGGATTTACGTGTGCGCACACTTTTATATAGCTACCATTTAACAAGTTATTACTGCCGCAATATCATGGGTGAGAGAGGCTGACGACATATATAATTAATCAAATAATTGTTAACGTTTTCGTATATATATTAAGGTTACAAGAGCGTTAAATTTCGTGGTAAACAAACCAGCGTAAATTGTAAACCAATATCATTAATTAATTGATAAATTAGTTTAAATACAGTGGTGTTCGGTTTCTCTTATGGGTTAGTTAATTTAACTTGATAATAGCAACAATGAAAAACAAAATAGGTTGATTAAAAATAAAAAATACACTTTCGATACATTATTAAAAATTTATTTTTAAGAGTTGAGATGATTACTTACATGATTACATAGAATAATTCATTAAATCTTCATTTCTAAATGTTCAATGTTTTTATCTTTTATAGCACGACAGATATCAACACAGTAGTCGAATTCGTCCCAAAAATGTGCATCAATATGCCGGTCAACATTAGCAATATACATCCGGAGGTCCCGGGTTCGAATCCCCCAGTGAGGCATGGCATTTTTCATACACGCTACAATTCATTCATCTCATCCTCTGAAGATATACCTTAACGGTGGTTCCGGAGGTTAAACAAAAAAAAAAAAAAGAAGCAATGTAATTTATGATACGCGTTGATATCAACAGGATGGGGCGGTACAAAAATTTTGTCTTTTACATAACCCCATAAAAAGTAGTCGCAATGCATTAAGTCTGGACTACATGGTGGCCAACGCTTAAACACCATGTTTTGCTAACTGATCCATCGTCTGGAAAGGCATTCATCCAGATAATTTCTGACCTGTAAGTGCCAGTGAGATATAACTCCACCTTGTAAACCGAAGTAGTCACTATCTTTCTTGAGTTGAGGCATTAACATCTGCGTAACATTCAAGATAAATTACTCCGGTTATTGTCACTAAGGGAAAAAAAGAACGGCTCATAACTTTTTCACGAGATACAGCGCATAATACGTTCACTTAAGGTGAATCGCCTATATTTTGTAAACTTTCTCTTGGGTTTTTTGTACCCCATATTCTTACATTATGTTTATTACCTTTTCCACTAATATGAAACGTACATTCATCACCGAAAATTAGGCTATGAAAAAAGCCTTCGTCATTTTCAACACGTTCCTGCAACTCCATACAAACATTTTTACGTAAGACTTTATCGTCGAAATTTAACATTAATATTAACTGTAAATTATAAGGCGTCATTTTCAGACGTTCCGCATAATTTTCCTTACAATCGGTTTAGGAATTTACAATTCTAAACTTGCCGATCTATGGATTTGCCTGTGCTTCGTTGATACGAATCTCGAACACGATAGATTTGTTCTGGAATAGGAGGTCTTCCGCCACTTTTCCTTTTACACAGACAACTTGTGTTTTGAAACAGTATATCCCATCTGTAGATTAAGTTTCTTGGTGGTTGTTTACTCTTTTTTGTTCTGAAAGGTCGCTGCACGACAGTAATCGAGTTTTTTTGGCTAATTCGACCACACAAAAAGCTTTCTCTAATGCAGTAGAGGCTATCTTGCCAGACTGGTAACATAACACATCAGTCAGTGACATTAGCAGTAGAGCAGATATATCAACTTAAACTTTAAAATATTCTCTGAATAACCACATCATACACTGCATTCATATACTTCAGTTTAATTTTTTTATTAGCTATCGAAAGTATATATTTAATTTCTTATCATCCGTTACTCTAAAACCGAAATATTGAACAAAACCTACCTCTAATTTTACTAGTTGCACTACGTTTATTATGTTGTAAACAAGAGTTCGGTAACTATATTTTACTCATTTGAATGTGAACCGTAGTAATACTCAACCTTTACTCGATCACAATATTCCGCTACCTTATGCGGTTATACATATAAAATCTCATGCAATTTAACGAACGTAGTTTTATGCATCTATCAATCTGTACAATTATTTTATTATTATTTTCATTGTCTATTTCATAATACCTTTTGTTATGTACAAATGTAGTTATTAATATTTCTTCCTCCCAGGATGACAGTCCCTTTGGCAAATTGGGAATAGTGAACGAATCGAGCTCTGCAGTCCTGGGGTAGCCCTGAGTTAGTTCTGGGATTCTCCTGGGCTGATGTGAATCCCCGAAGGTCCAAATTTTGGGTAGACATGACTACTAGTAAATTATTAAAATATAAACAAATAATTAGTACTATAAAAATCTATTTTCATTCCCCTGATTCAGAGGGGGTAACACTTAATCTTTTCGGTAGCTATCTAAAGTGGAGTTCACAAAAGATCTATTGCGGAAATTCTGGAATAACTCTTGCTTTCTGAATTTTGATTTTTTTTTTACCACATGGCAAAATGTATTACTAACTGTGATATTATCTCCTTTGCAGACTATACCATTTTATTATGTGTAAATGATAGCTAGATATCGGTATGTGTCTGCCAAAAAGGGATTTAGAAATGATTTAGTCTGACGATTTAGAAATGGCCCGGGACCTCCTGATGAATGGCCGAGACACTACCAATTGCGCTACGGAGGCCGGCTATTTATTACGTAATATATATATTGAGATCAAGGTACTTTTTTGGAATTTGCCCCCCAAGATTTTCAATTTTTTTCACGAATTTGTATAAATATACTCAAAATGTAATTCTACACTAAAATTGAGCTGGAAAAACACTTAAAATTTTATTGAAAATATATATTTATTCTTCCAAAAAAATCACGTTTCTCCATAATAATTTTGCGTGGTAATGTTATTGTATTATATTTAAATGAATTGAACCAAAAATGTGAAACATTTTAGGGGGCGAATTCCAAAAAATTTATGGTTTTTTTTTTCAAAAAAATCACGTTTCTCCATCGTAATTTTTCGTGGTAATGTTATTGTAAAATATTTATATGAATTGAAGATAAAAAGTGAAAAGTTTTGGGGGGCAAATTCCAAAAAATTACCTAAATAAATACTGAAATTAAAATAAAAATATTAATTAAATGTTTTACTTTTGTACGATCAGTATTATAATGCGGTTTATCAGTTTAGGGTGTATTTTTAACCCAAAAAAAAATGATATTTAAAGACCTATTAAGTAAACATAGATTTTATTCAAGAGAAACAATATTTACACGTATCATACGACTATAAGACCGTATACATTAAAAGTTTAATGATACACATTCAACGTAACATAGGAAACTTTAATTAAGAGGGAATTATTATACTGTATTTACGAAGAAATGATAAAATTAATAAATATGAGTAATATCGATCAAATTGTACGACGACTGTTTATTCACAGTAGTACAAGACTAATTTTTCAATAAGTTGCTCCATGGTCCTCTCGGAGAAAGATCTACGCACACGTAATTAATTCGGTGCTCCTTTATGGGGTTACGGCCTGGGGACGTGCGCTGGAGAGGGACATGAACAGTCGCGTTCTGGAGGGAGTCCAACGACGGATTGCCCTTCGGATCATAGCTGCCTACACTTCAGTTTCAACGGAGGCCTCATTAGTAATTGCTGGTGTTCCACCACTTCTCCAGTTTGTCGTTATGCGATGTATGATCATTGAGGGTGAAAACAGGGGAACTGCACAACAAGATATGATCCGAGAATGGCAAAGGAGATGGACCAATCTTCAACAGGGCGTTGGACGCATCGTTTAATTAAGTATATTGCGCCATGCATTGCCCATAAATTTGGACAGCTTAATTACTGGTTGAAACAGTTTTTGGCAGGACATGGTGTCTTCCGATCCTATCTCTTTGGGCGGAGGAGAGCATCAAAAGCTCCGAATGTTTGTACTGCAGGGACTACGATACTCCTCATCATGTGGTATTCCAGTGTCGACGGAGATTCCAGCATCTGTGAGCAGATAACAGGACCACTTGATGCAGATTATATTGTGCATGCTCTCTGGTGCTGAGAACTTCAGAGCGGTGTCTTGTTATTTGACACAAATATTGAAACGCAAGGTCAGGGATGATCGGGTAGCAAGAGAGTGACGGACAGCCCTCTGTGGAGTCGTCGTTCGTCTAGGCTTGCCTAGATAGGTGGCGATGATGAGACACGGGGACTCCGTCACCCTTCAGTTGTTAAGACTGAGACCCGGCTATTTATCATGCCTAGTATTTGTCATACTGTCGGTAGACTGGGAGGCCTTTCCGAGTATTAAGACACTCCCCTGGGCTGAGAAATGGTTAATTTTGGCTCCGGCCCAGGGGAGAGGTGGAAAAGGAACGCAAAAAAAAAAATTTCAATGAGTAAATTTTTAAATATAAAATAAAAAAACCAACAAAGAATTAACGAAATGGATTGACAATAGTTTTTATTTAGATATTTTATTTTTATTTAATACTTTTCAACTAATCCAGTTATCTAATCCACCTTTAGTTGTTTTTATCAAAACATCTAATAATTAGTTATTAAAATTTCAATTCACTGCTATAATTTTGTTTGCTCATTTTTTAAGCATAGTTTTTTTAGCGTTTTTTATATCTTTATTTTATGCGATCAAGGTAACGCACAGCGTGCACGACGTGCACTAGTGAGACTCTTGACTAGCCGTCACATCCCTATCAAATCATTTTATGCGGTCAAGGTCTTATATCTTTTACTGCTGAACACAAATTAACTCCCCTTAATTACAAAAAAGTAACCTTAGGTTAAAATAACCAAAGTAATTACAATATTATTTGTAATTAAGAAGTGGTAAAATAAATTTAATTTGTTAAATTAAGCAATTTAACAAAATTGCACTTATTTAAAATAATTTTATTGTATTTTATATTTTAATGTATTTTGGGTGTGAGAAAAAGAATTTATTTTTTAAATTACAACTACATATAAATAAAAGTCAGTTCTTAAAAGAATTGCTGATAAAGAATGTAGTAAATGAACGGGTGGTTAATCAAGACGAGGTGATCGATTTGTGGACGTGAGCTGTATTGTAGTCCTAAGAAATGGGAGTTTTTCATCAGTTTTAGTTCTATACTTTCAATTTAAATTTCTTATTTTTAACAGTTTCTTAAAGATTTAAATATTCAATTTTGGATCATGTATACTTTTCTTTTATTGAAGTGAGTATCTAAATAATTGATGGAAATTTTTTTTGTTGAAAAATTTGTACGAGTTTACAAAAATCTTTATTACATTGAAATCATAAATTCAAAAAATAACATTATAATATTATTACGTTTAATGGCTCTCTTCTATTAGGTCCTTATTTCTCAAAATAAGAAAACTAATAACTAATCTATATTACCTTAGTTCTTGGTTGGTTTATTCTTTTTAAAAATTGTACGAGAATAACTTGAATACGATAAAAATAAATTCACTAAACAAAAATAAAGTTATTACTAAAGTTATATTACTATATTATTTTATTATTAGTGGACTGTAAAAAAGGTAATTTAGGTATAGCTCAATCACTGGGTGCAAGCCGGCCTCCGTGGCTGAGTGGTAGCTTCTCAGCCTTTCATCCGGAGGTCCTGGGTTCGAATCCTGGTCAGGCATGGCATTTTTCACACACGCTACAATTCATT
>JAAAKQ030158806.1:0-12776 GCA_010016005.3 Zanna intricata | reverse complement strand
TAACCCTCCATAAACATTCTGTTATTTAATTTAACTCTGTATTTTGTTATTTGTATTAGAAAGAATAAATACTAAGACATAAAATAAACTATACTACTTAAAACATACTTTTATGTCAAGAAATTAAAGTGAACCTATCATTATTTCGGTCACTGTATGTATCCGCATGATAAAAATTTTTTTTTTCTTTTTAGAACAACTCTTTCTTTGTTCAATTAAATCGTACTGTGCTACATATCTATTATATTGTACATATATATCATATTAAAGTCGTTCTATTATTAATATGTTCTATATATAGAGTAAGCATTATAAATGTAACAATTTTAGAGATTCTGCAGTTGTATGTCAGTTTTGGATACATAGGCATTTTCCTTCTTGAAACCAGTCTGTTTCTGATAATAAGTGACATAATAACCTCGCAAGATTTATTAAACAAAATTATTATTCTCCAACTACTTACAAACCATTCTCCTAACAGGAGAATGTAATTATTAATAAAATTATAATCAATAGCTCAAAAAAACATTTATATGAAGCAGACGCATTGAAAAGAAGGGGGAAGGAATAATAAATGTAAAAATTAGTTTATAATTGTAATCAGGCAGGAAAATTATTCAAAAAAATTATACAGGTACACATAAAACTCATTTTAATAAATCATCATTGCTAACAACATTACTACTGCTGCTTTTTGATTGTCACCTAGAAGCATTAAGAAAAAACTACTACAATATAGTAATTAATACCAAATGAATATTTAGTTAATGGAAAGGAGTAAATATTACAAACATAAATTCTTCAAAGTTAGATCTAATAAATAAAAATAATATAATAGAAAAAATAAAATACACTACCTCTTGATTAAAAATCCACGGTTATAGTGAGTAAGTAACAATGAATAAGAAAAATACAACTGCAAATCTAAGGTTATCTTTTATACAAGTGTGTTTGATAAAAAAAAATTACTATTAACTTGAACTTGAAAATAAAACAATTATTTTTTTGTAACAGCAGACATTACAATTTATCAGGGCAAAGGTCGCTATAATTTATTATCAAAAAGAAAACAAGTAAAAATCAAAATTACAACAAAAAAATTAATAAATAATTAATAAACCGAGAGAGACAAGAGTTGCACAGTCAATAGAATGTTTTTTTTTTTACCACAACCTTTACCTACAAAAATACCTTTTTGTAAACATAAATGCTTCTTAAATATCATTAGAATACAGATTCTTTAACAAAGAAAATAAGGATAAAACTTATAAAATAATGAACAATGGATAATTGCACAACAGCTTTTATTATATTAACTACAGAAATTGTTATTAAACCCAAAAAATTACGAATGGTTAACAAAATTAGAAAAACAAGTTAGAAATTCAAAAAATTGAAAGACAGGTACCAAGAAATGATTTCACCTTTATACTAATGCTGTCTCTCTTAAAACATAATTTTAAAGGCCTGTGTTACCTTTAAAAATGGATGATTTAAATCTTAAAAGAAATTTTTTATTATAAGAATAATAGTTAATATAATAATAATAATATTAAAAAATATTATTCTGGTTGAATTATTCTGATGAGGTAGTTCTGTTTTAGTTAGGGAATAGTTCTGTTTTCCTTAGGGAAGCATTGAAGAAACTTATAATAATATCTAGAACTTAAAACTAATATCTAGAGAAAAAAATTTTTTTCTGGCAAAAGTTTGTCAACACAAAATCATGACATGTGATGCTCTCACCCAAGCTAAGAGAATCTAATTGTTTTACAGTTAAATTCATAGATCCTTCCCTTCTCACTGTTTCTTTACTTTTGATCACTTCTTCCTGCTGCTGTCCTTGTGCCTTGGCCAAATTTCCAAGGTGTTTCCACAGACATCTTTTTAAATCCAGTAGCTCTAAAAAGGCTTCCGCCTGGAGATAAGATGCTTATTGGAAAAATCACCTAATATAAACATAGGTGGAGTTAATGTTCTGTATTAAGCTATACACTCTTACTAAAATATTCCAGTCCTTCTATGAATCTCCATTCTCTTATTTACATATTTAATGTAAAAGTTTTTTTAAAATTATTTAGTAACAATAATATTAATAATAATAATCTTATTAATAAAATAAAGTTGATATTAATTATCATCAATTTTAATTAAATTAAATTAATGAACTTCTTTCTAGTAGTAAGGTAGACCACATTTAATGTTTGTGATTATGGACTGCGAACAATGAATAAGTTTCATAATATATAATTTATATAAAATTACATAATAATTTTAACCTAGTGAAATTAGTTGTAGATTTTCTTAAAAATCAAATAAGCTTATATGAGAATATCTCACCTTTTTCTGTCCGTATTCCTTAGTTACATCTACTAAGAAGTAACAAACTGAGTACTAAAAAATAAATAATAAGATATACAATTACTACTGATGCATGACAAATGACTGATTATTAATAAGTAAATTAAGTATTAATAAAATAAGGAAAATGAAAGGACTGACCTTGGAAGACTACAAAACTGTTACGTTATCTCAGAGCCTTGGAACCGCTTTACTCTTCATCAAAAAAATGTGAAACAAGTCACTTCCATCAGAACAGATTATCACCCTAGATCCAGAATAAAAAGAAAACAGTTATAATCCCACTCTTCAAGGATTCAAATTTGATAGTAACAACTTTCACTTCCATCAACACCACCAACTGAGCAATACAATCATCAGATCAGTTATGAAATTACTAGTTATAATTTTTCACTCCAAGTCATTCACCTTCTTTTTATTGTTTTAAATTAAAAGGATTGTTAAATACATTAAAAATATACTGTAGTGTTACAACACCTATAAAGAATTTAGTAACACAGTGACCTTGTGGTTTCCTAACATAACAATAGAAAAGATCTCACATATCCGCTATCACTTAAACATTAAATAACAATTTGTCAAGATAGATTAACATCAAAATAAAACCTAGATCCTCATAAAAATAAAAAAAAAGAGTCAGTGGTTAGAATTACAATAGGAAGCCACAAAATATTCTAATACTAAAATAAATAAATAAAAATATTATAAACTATTAGCTTAAAAAAAATAAGTTTCAAAAATAATACACAGTAAACCGCTTCAAAGGTTAAGAGAACAAATGTTAAGATACAAAAGATTTCTGTATTAAAATATGTATACAACTTTTTAAAGTTGCACTATTAAAAATGTAAATTAAAAACACTTATTATTCCATCTAATACACATATCTTAGGCCATAATGCATTAAAGGTATTGTGAAATCAAACATAACTTTCCATCAAACAGGAATTGAAGTTTTAGGCTAAAGCTCATTATTGTCAAACCACAAAAAGAAGTTATAGTTTGGCTACTAAGTTTGAGCCAACTTTACAAACTTTATTCAATGATTAAACCATATCACATTCCTCTAATTAAAGGTGCTTCTTTTTCAAATTATTTTAATAAAAATTTCAATTCTCTAAATGAAATAGTATCAGAGTGGAGAAGCAGTTTATAAATCTTAATAGGATTAAGAATTCTATTAACATGTCCTACTAACAAAAACAGGAATATATTTGTACTATTCATAAATTTTTGCTCCTTTCAACTTTCAAATTACAACCCTTTAAATTTTGTTTAATTACATTTTTATCCAAGTAATATTCTAATTTAAGAATAGGACTTTCGATTCAAATAAAAATAAATTATTCTAAGCTTAAAAATTAATTATCTAAAATAAGAACAAACAATTAGATGAGAAGTATGTTGTTTTAAGTGTGGCGTAAATTTTTTCATTAAATTGCTAACAACCAAATAAAGTTTGTTAGAGAATTTAATTTTGAGAAAATCTGTTTAACAACAACATTTTAAAAAATCCTTTTTTATTAAAATCCTAACAGCAAAAATTGTTGAAATCTTGCACTAGATATATAAAATATATAGTTATAAATGTCCTACTCTCTCAAAATAATGTTAAAATTATGAAACCAAATTATTTTTATAATTGTTTAAAATACAATTAAGAGATAATGTTACATAACTGCTCAAAATGTTCCCCTCAAATGTCAATACACTTATTTTTTTCAGTTTTAGGGTGCAAAGCACAATTCTGTGGAAAAGTTTATATTGTCACAACTTTAAACATAGATTAATATCCTCAAAGGATTAATATCCTTTATCAATCCTCAAATTGCTGAAAAATTGGGGGGATCTGACTAGTCATGTTCTTGGTCCTCCTCAACCAAACCCCAAATTTGATACCGTTTCTTCGAGATGCTAAGTAGTCGACATTCAAAATGAGTTATCATCAAATCAAATATGTATGTCTGCTTTATTAGACAAACATTCTTTAAAAGCTGAGAAAACTCATTTTGAAGAAAATTTAGGTTGGCATTCACTAATTGTCTACAATTACAAAGATGAATTTTGCAACAATAGGAAACATTATGTTTGCTACTATTACTTTCCCATTACAAATTTATTAAGAATCAATTCTTGCTTGATCAGTAAATTTTTTCACGAGTATTTATTTATAAGTACCGGCCTTTTGCAATTAATTCAGTTAGGAAATCGTCATGACACCTACTGTCATAAATATCATCACGTATTCTGTTCGAACGATAACCAATACACCAAAATCACTATTATTATGTAGTTTTCTCATTTCACATTGAACCTTAACCTGACTGACATTAGTTCAGTACAAGACCACATATATTTATATATATATATAGATAAATTTATATTTGAATATACACAGTTAGGTATCAATTTTACTGACATTGGATATAGTGACTAAACACTTATCTCTTGGTCGGTTTGCAATGCTGTGGCAATACATAATACCTTAATACAGTTGCCCACAGGGCTGATCTAGTGGTTAACGCGACATCGCAAATCATCAGCTGATTTCGAAGTTGAGAGTTCTAAAGTTCAAATCCTATAAAAGGTAGTTATATTTTTATACGTTTTTGAATACTAGATCGTGAATACCGGTGTTCTTTGGTGGTTGGGATCAATTAACCACACTTCTCAGGAGCGGTCGACCTGAGATTGTACAAGACTACACTTCATTCATATTCATACATATCATCCTCTGAAGTAATACCTTACGGTAGTTCCGGAGGCTAAACAGAAATACAGTACCCATATTTTTTTTTAATTACATCGGTTATTTATGATTTATTTTTATACTACAATGCAATATTTTATCGCTTATAAGAGCAACTCGTATCTACATAGTAGCTACAGAAGTATTTTTATGTAATTTTCTTATGTATGTATGTGAATGTTCTTATTTCTTATAATGATGAACAAAAGTGACTCGTCAGTAACGTAGTACTGTATTTTTTTCACTTAATTAAATTACCTATAAATTTTATCTTTATTACAGATTTGTTTGGTTGTTTACAATTTAATAAAGTAAATTTATGTCAAACATAAAAAAGATACCTTTTTAAACATGCATTAGTTTTCAACAATTTTATCGCGCGCGTGCGTACACACACAAAGTATTTATATATTTACAGGGAATTTATATCCCTTTTTTTATTTTTGATTTCTGTTACAAATCCATATTGTGGTTCCTTTTGTTTGTATGCTGAGTTTCTCTTTTTCGAGTATGAAAAAAATTGTTTTAAAAAAACTGTCATGCTACATTTTGTTTAATGTTATCTTTTTTTACTTAAGCAGTTTATTAACTAGTTTTGTTCTTTTTCAAAGAACATCCACACCTGCACTGGATTTTATTTTAAAACAAAATTAATTAGTCTTAGTCTTTAATTTTTTTAAATGTTTTTTTATTTCCCATCAGTTGTGAAACAGCTGCTAATGCATAACTTTTGGTCAAGAGTGAGCGTTTGAAAGTTTGTCAATTCTGGTTAATAATTCCTTAAAAAAAGATTTTATTAACTAGCATTAATAGGAATCAAGTTTAATGTTGCTAGTATGGACGTAGCATACACACATCTTCAGATAACGTGAACCATAAAGAATGAGTTGATAAAAAGAGTAGATTAATTTAACATCTTAATCGTTACCAGTATCCAACTTGTTTAAAAATGGCGTTTCATCAAAAAAACAAGCATACTTTTTCTTACTACATAAAACTAATACCTCGTAAGTTTTAGACAGAAATAATAGCAAATTCAAAAACGTAAAATTGTGCAAACACCATTCTATGACCGTTATGTTAACTAAACCAAATTTAAATGAAATTTTAAAATAATTTTAGTCTGTTGAATACTGGGAAATAAGCTTTAAAAATTATTTTTTAGCTATTAAAGTTGAATGGATTTCCAGCTTACAAAAACTGTACATAATAAAAAGAAAAAACTCTATACACACAGATAAATACAAATAAAGTGTTTGTTTGAATGAACCGATGTTCACTTAAAATCTCAAGAACTACTGGACCTTGATCAGGACTAGCAGTTCACCTGATCCAAAGTTTTTTCTTCAACACTGTATTTACTGAACTGGAATATCAAATAGTTCAGAAGTAAACTTATGCACATGATTACACAAATAACTGAACAGCAAAACGTAAACCAAAAGAATAATCATTTTCGTCAGTTATACGACTATTTTAACCGTCGATAAAAACGTTCTGTAAATGAGAGCAACATTATTTCCAGCAAATTGAGCGTTTCAATTTATCAAAATCGGATCTACTACTCTCGAGATATCACGATTTATTCAGAAAATGTATTGTTTTACAAGTACAGAATGTATAACCTTTTTAGAAATGAGATTAGGTAAACTTTATTTACTACAATAGTATTTTTTAATTACAAAACTTTTCGAGTAATATGTTAAATATATATTTTCCATAAAAATCAAGATTTAATCGTTTTCGTAGATAACCGAATAATAAAACAAGGTCTATTTACAAAATTATCACAAATGTAATTTATTATTATATCGATTTATGTTGATTATCCTTAACAGCAAAGTTGATTTTAATAAAATTGGACAATAATATATTTTTTTAAACAAAGATAGACATTTTCTGATTATGTTATGCTTTCATTTGAAATATTTACCAGTGAACCTCCGTCATCCATTTTATACAGAAGTTGAAAATAGGTCAGCAAAGTGATCCTGACATCCAAACTGCAGGCACAGCTGTCGCTTGAGCATCTAGAAATCTTACTTTCCAAGTGACAACATGTGTTAGACCTGCTTCGATTCCGATAAGAGTTAAAATTGAGAAAAGTGGAAGTTTACATTCAATCAACCACTCAGGAAAGGACCAAAACACAGTGTGGTTTTTCATGTAAATGACAACAGACTCCTCTTCTATACGCTGTATAATTAAAAGGCTTGTCAAAAAACAGCAATGTTTTATCCACATTTCAAAAGTTCATCAATACACATTAAAATGTTTGTGAAGAGGTTTGCTACATATCTTTACATACTAAATGTTATTCAAATCTTCAGGAAACTTTTGTGTGGTTTTAGATTATAAATAAAAAAATATAATGTTTGTTATGCCAGTGTAATAATCATAGCAGCAACTTCAAGTCGCTGAAAAATTTTTTAAATTTTATTATCGTTAAGATGAACGTGGTTTGTCAGGACATAGCATATTAAAATGAGGCATTGTTTCTCAAAAAGTCTTTATTTTTATGCCAATCACAATTTTTGCCAACATGAAAGTGAATCATATTTAAATTACAAATGATATTAAAATAAAGCACTGAATAATTTAAAATTTTTTATCAACGATGATCATGTGTAATTATCGACATATCATTCTTTTGATGCTTTCAGGGTACAAAAAATCCTTTCTTAACATTACCGTCTGTAAATGAGGAATACTCTCAAGCACTTACATCATCAGAGGTCTAAAATTGAGCCTTAGAAGAATTGGCTTAGTTGGCCATTAAATAATGCCAATATCAGGTGCTTTCATAAGCAATATGACTTATAAGAGAGAGATGAACATTCATTCATTCAGTCTTATGAAAGTTAATGAGAGAACAAACAATAACCTTAGTTCTTCACAAAAAAAGTAATCCTTGACAGGTATCTTCATAGCAGTTGCTGCAACAAAGGATACAAAAATAACTGGCCAAGCAGTGGAACCAAATTCAGTACAACTATCTTGTTTCAGTTTTCCATATTTTTGCACTAAGTTTCAAAATATCCAAACCAGCAAAAATTTGGAAGATTTGGAACACAATAATCATGACAGTTATGTCAGCTTATTTTTCATTACAAAATTAAAGAAAGAATTTTAAGAGATGATGAAAATTTTTGTAGAATATTTTGTAATATAAAGAATTTTTTCTAGTAGATGAAAAATTAAATTCACAAGTTTTTTTTTTTGTTTAACCTCCGGAAACACTGTTAAGGTATATCTTCAGAAAATGAGATGAATGAATTGTAGCATGTGTGAGAAATGCCATTCCTTACTGGGATTCGAACCTGGGACCTCTGGATGAAAGGCCAAGGACGCTACCACTCGCACCGGAGGCCAGAAAATTCACAAGTAATTCAGTAGCAATCTTTATAGTTAATTAAATAAGGCAAAAGTATATTAAGTTCGTAATAAAAATTTAATTATTCAAGAGATTTTTATTTTATAAGTTGACAATATCGGATAGCTAAGTTTACAGTTAAAAAATATAGTGCCATAAACACAGTTTCAACTCACAACTTCATATTTTCTGATGTTTTATTTTATGTATATATATTCTTGTATTATCTTGATTCTGTATTGTGTAAAAAAAAAAAAAAAAAAAAAAATTAGAATAAAAACGAGATGTGTACCAGGGAGTGAATCGTGGCGACGTGTAGGGCCAGGGAGGCAGCCCAATTGCTGAGGATACCTTGGTCCAGGGCACACGCAAGAGTGCCCTGGGTTGGAGTACTTCCGAGGACGCATGGGGGCCCCTCGAGGGTTCAGAGGGTCACGCACAGGGGAGAAGAGCCGAATGTGTGTGCAACGCGCATCCGACTCTCGGTAGGGACAGGTGTTAGGTAGCTCCTCTGAGGAGGGACATTTCGGTTTTCCACAAGCGGAGGATCGGGTGCCTTGAAGAATCAGGGGAGACCATGATGGGGAGGGTTCTTAAGGGACCCCAAGACAGGGAGGGGGCAGGGTAATCTGCTGCCACGACACTCCACAGTGACTGAGTTATGCTTAACGGTGAGTCCATTTGCCTCGGCGGTGTTTAAAAAAAAAAAACTCAACTTTGTCAGCTATCAATATTGTCTACTTATAAAATAAAAATCTCTCAATTACATTTAATATGAACTTTACATACTTTTTCCTTACTTAATTAAGTTACAAAGATTGCTACCAAATTACTTATGAATTTAATTTTTCATTATTTTTCATCTACTACAAAAGTAATTCTATTTCTATTTTTTGTTTTGTCATTTGGCATCACTTAAAATTTATGAGAATTCATTTCTTCATGAGAAATTAATCTCTCTCATTAATGAAAATTAATTTCTTTTAAGGGTTGTGAAAAAGGTATAGAAATTAATTTAAACAAAGGTTTTACTCACCAATATTTTCCCCTTTACAACAATTTGCTTGTACACTGCTGGAGTTGGGAGTTACAGGACCAATTTTCTGCTAGCTAAGACTCTGAATTTCTGGACTTTTTTGTTTATATGGGTATTTTTCTTTACTTTCACTAAAACATTCCTCTGAAACCCAGTTTTTCTTTATAAGAAATTTGTATTTCTTTATTCCCAAGACATTTTGTAAATTTTCTAGACTGGTAAAATTAAATAGGCCATATTAACATATTATATCCCGACACATGTAAACAAGTCATACGTAGTAACAAATTACCTACAGAAAACCACAGAGAATTTCTTTCAGTAAAATGCTTACTGCTATTCACAATCATTATTACTTAATAGAAGATCAAAAAGTTTTTTTTGTTTTGCTCTATTACAGTTTTTATAAATAATTTACAAAATTTATATTTTTCAAATGTATTGTTTTTACATATTTGTATACTTGTTACACATATTTTTATTCACTAAAATTTTAAGAGTTTTTATTAAGAAGTTAACATTTATCTTACATGAAAAAGATAATTTATCAAACAAACATTCTTTTTTTATTGCTTTTAGTATTTGCATTTTCAACCTAGACAGGTAAGAACTTGTCAAACCTTTAAGTTTAACTTAAAGGAGATTGCAAGCTCTCCTTCACCTAAATAAAAATTAAGATAAATTCTCTTTCCCACCCAAAATCTCTCCTCCTCTCACCACATCTCTCTAACCCCCCCCACACACACACACACACACACACATACACATGCCTGCACACACACACACACCATTAAAATTTACAAAGTTCATTTTAACTGACCTCATTAAATGGGAAACTTTCCTTACTTTTTTTATTTATTTGAGATTACATATGTTCCAATTTTAAATATGGTAGTCAAAGCTAGCTCACATGAATAAATTTCACACATTGATAAAATGTAAAATAAAATTACACTACTGATAAAACAGACAGCATAAATGGTGTTTAACTGAATGAATACATAAAGATAAGGTTAGGCTGTAGCAGTTCATTAAATAC
The DNA here is from genome assembly GCA_010016005.3 of Zanna intricata. Taxonomy (NCBI): domain Eukaryota; kingdom Metazoa; phylum Arthropoda; class Insecta; order Hemiptera; family Fulgoridae; genus Zanna; species Zanna intricata. Next base: position 2,218 of record JAAAKQ030158806.1, on the reverse strand, counting down.
AAACTAAAGCTAACTAACTTAATTCAAACCCTTAAGCTTCAACACTGTCACTAAAAGCTGTGGTTCATCCCCATTGTGTTTAATCCTTTTTCTATACGTTTAATTTTAAACATTTAATTTTATACGTTTAATTTTAAACAACTGGAAATTAAATTTGAGAACAGAGTAATTATCCAAGAGAAAAATAAAAATGTTAGATAAAAAATGATATCTTTTGGGCAAGAAATTTAGGGAATTTTAAGCACTCAATTACTGGCAACAAAGAACTTTAATCTGAAAATGATTAAAACAAAAGTAATGAAATAATTCAAAGGATAATGGATTATAAATTAAGATAGATGTATTTATCAATATACAATTACTCGTAATTATAGAATTTTCCTGTTTAGTAAATAAACCTAAAAAGGAAGAATGAGGTAAGATACAGATCAAGAAGTACTTCAACTTCTTGATCTTTTTATCAGGTTGACATAAAAAAGCTTTCAAGCAGAAAAATGTCTGCTAATACCTAATATAAATCTAAGAATTAGAAAGCTAATTTGAAAGAATTAGAAAGCTTAAGAAAGCCAGTGAAATGATAAAACATGCAGTATTTTTTTACTATTAACTGTTTCGGGACAAACATACTGTAAATCCTAACTCATTCATATTCTATCACAAGAACTGAATGAATGACTAAATATTATTTAATTAATTTAAACAATTTTCTTTTCTTTTTTTACATTTATTTATAAACAAATTATAAAATACAATTAAATTATAAAATAAACAAACAAAATTAAGCCTTTCTTTAAATAAAACTAATGACTCATCAATTATTAAGTTTTGAAAAGAATAAAACACATGAGAATTTTTTTTTCAATTTAATAATTCTTAAGATTTTGAAAAGAGGAAGTCAGGTGGGCGAGTTAACATTTTATAGTAACAAAATATGAATAATAAGAAACATAGAAAGTAAAAGAAAAAAGTCTTGCAAGTTTGGTGTTACAGCAGTACGTTTGAAAATTAGCTGGATTAATAAAATATGAAATCAAAAGGACTAAGATGAGCAGGAAAAGAGAAAAGTTTTGTGGAAGAATTGCTAGAAGCAAGCAAATTAGGTTTGTATCAACTGAGTTAGTGATAAGAGAAATACAAAGCTTGAAATTAATAGATAGCTGAGGGCATGAAATGTAGCACAAGTAATTATGCTGAAATTAAAAAATTTATCAAAAGGAGAAAAAAATGTAGAATTTTCATCACAACCAGCGAAATGATAAAACATGCAGTATTTTTTTACTATTAACCTTTTCAGGACAAACATACTGTAAATCCTAACTCATTCACAGATTATGTTATTCTATCACAAGAAATGAATAATGACTAAATATTATTTAATTCATTTAAACAATTTTGTTTTCTTTTTTACTTTTTATTTATAAACAAATTTTAAAATACAATTAAGAATACAATTAAATTTTATAATAACCAATCAAAATTACGCCTTTCTAAATAAAACTAATGACTCATCAATTACTATGTTTTGAAAAGAATAAAACACATTCAAGAATTATTTTTTTCAATTTATCTAATAATTCTTAGATTTTGAAAGAGGAATTCAGGTGGGTTGGATCTTTGTTATTAGCAAAATAAAGCATACTAAGAATGTTCAAATATCTTTCTCTTGCTATTATTTCAGAAAATTTTAGAGAATGTATAGTGTATCTGGTGACCAGTACTCTTTTATGGAATTCTTCTCTTGATATAAGCATGAAAACTCAAAAATGGCTTGAATCAAACTCAAAAATGTGAACAGTTCATTTATGTATCTATGTCCATTGGTTTCGTGTTGTAAATTTGAAATGAGCAAAATTGGTTTGTTCAGAGGCTCAGGTATGTTATATGTTTGTTTCATTCACTATATGTTCAATAATTTAGGGAATGACTTAAGAGCTTTAACAAAAGAAATCCTGGAGCAACAAATCGGCCATGTTTATTAACAGTTAAAACAAAACTTACTACCTAATCTCTAGCAACATGATTTTATTTTCTCTATTTCTGGCTGTTACCTGCAACCTACGGATAGTTCAGATTGTTCATTCTAAAGCCAATACAGTACCAGCACATATCTGTGAAAGTTTTTTTTTTTTTTTTTTTTTTTGTTTTACCTCCGGAACCACCGTTAGATTATATCTTCAGAGGATGAGATGAATGAATTGTAGCGTGTGTGAAAAATGCC
>JAAAKQ030158795.1:0-12776 GCA_010016005.3 Zanna intricata | reverse complement strand
GTGGTTAATTGAAACCCAACCACCAAAGAACACCGGTATCCACGATCTAGTATTCAAATCCGTATAAAAATAACTAGTAGAATTTGAAGTTCAGAACTCTAGACTTCGAAATCAGCTGATTTACGATGTCGCGTTATCCACTAGACCAGATACACTGACACACTGCCTTATCCACCTTGACACACTGCCCAGATCGTCTCAAGCAAACGCCGGAGTGAACTCAGGTTTTCCTCGGGAACTCCTACGGCTATGGGGTGGGGCCTACCCCAGGGCCGCAGAGCTCGCTTCGGTCGCCATTTCCGTCTATCCAGAGGGCTCCGCCCTGTGGAATCCCGCACTGTTCGTTTTTCTTATGAATGTGAGAATAATACTTATAAATAACAATTAAAGTATTCAGGGTTTATGGAAACGTGAAAAAGAAACTAAATTACAAAAGACATAATAATAGTAGTTATGGTAACTAAAGTGCACACACCTTTGACGACAAAAAATTCATAACGTATTTCTATGCCCTGGAGGCAGAAATATAATAATGAAGTTAAAGGGTTAATATATTTTTTTTCCTTAATGAATATATTTAATTTACAACTTCATCCTCCTTAGGGGTGAAGAAATAATGAATATTTTTAATATTTTGACTTTCAAGGAAGCTAGAACCTCGATCTATGGCTTAAAACCTTCCGTAGTATAATACCAGTATATTCTGAAAATTTGAAAGCCATCGATTGCTTTGTTCTTGGAGATTTTTTGAGGTGAAATATACTTAAAAACCTTTTCAGTTATGCCAAGAAACATGGATAAAAGTTTAGTTGCGATTGATCAAGTAGTTTTTTGTTCATCCCGGACAAAAAAATCCTTTTCGTCTTAAAATAAGAGTATAGATATTTAATAATAAATTGATTTTAAATATAAAATAAAAATTATTCCAAAAATTTAAATAAAAATATTTTAAAATTTGTTTTTAATAATTATTATTACATTACTATTAAATTATTCCCAGTTCCTCTTTATCAGATTATTGTTTATAAAATTTTTAATTTTTCTTTCTCAGAACCTTGAATTATATCCTGTATAGATTTTTCTAGGGTTATCATCTGTACCTATTTATTTAAATGTGTAGAAAGAAACATAATAGCACTCAGTACAAAATTTATATTTCACAAGAACATTTTTATTATTAAAACATACGAGTATTTTCTTCAAAAAAATAATATAATTTAATTAAAGATTGTTTAATACGCTTGTTATTTAAATTACTTTCTGACAAAGAATAATAGTAACAGTAATAATTTTGATTACACAGATAACATACCAGCATACTGGTAGAATGTATTAATTCAATGGAAATTTCAGAGATAAAATCATTACACTATACATCCCTTCCAGTCTTTTGTTATATTGTAACATAACGTAAGACCATATATATACTATACCATGCATTTATTAAATATCTTTGTTATATTTTTTGAGGTTAGATATTCGAACATTAAACTCAAAAGTTTCACGTTATCATTATAACATTTTGAACATTTTTTTTTTTTAGTATTCTATTCTGGTTCATTGGTTGTGTCAGATGGAATCTGAAGTGTTAATTAAAATAAACCTAAAATCTTGATTTTTTTTTTTTTTTGTGGAGGTCGAAGATTAAAACAAATAAACAATGAATTTGGTAAAATATCTCTGTATAAATATTGTCTGTGTTCGCGGTTCGACAAGGCTATTGAGAGCCTAACAATTATTGAGTTAACTATATTGTTAACTGAAATATTGAGTTAACAAACTAACAGTTTGTTTGTTAGTCTCGCTGAAATATTCGTGACGCAATCTTCACTCGTTACCACACGCTTAATGATATCACAGTTACCACAATCGCGTCGAAGTCGGGCTTGCGAAACTATTCACTGTAAACGTCTGTGATAACACGGCCTTGCAAAATTACTGACTCTTTCCGCTGATCTCTTCTTTTTTTTTTTTTTTGGTTGACGATGAGTTACGAAGGAATGCATTTCCGCAGTCCCCACGGGGTTGTGCGGGGCTCCGAACCAGGGACGCTAACCGCCCCCAGCTAGTCAAACCCAGCGAACTAAAAAGCCTGGCTGGGCGACTTAGCAGACTCCAAAGCCTGCCCCCTGCCGACTAAACCTCCCTCACCGCTCTTCTCCGCCCCGAGACCGGTCCCGCAATTAAGCATAACGCAGTCTCGGGGGGACGTGTCCGATGAATTTCGGAACTTCACTCCCTCCTCTGTATACTTACGTTTTCCTGGTAGTGTACTACTCTTGTCATCCCTGTGAACAAAGAAAAAACATCCATACTACCATCCACGCACACATTCACACCATGTTGTATGTGTAGATGTGTGTGTACACGTGTTCACGCCCAAGGAGAATGGGAGTCCCCGTGCGTAATCATCAGAACCCATCACTTATCTCCGCTGATCCCTGGCAGTATTTATATTTTGTGGCCTATTAAACCAGTACACGTCTCATTAGTTTAATTGCTGAAGCATAATAATATTCATCGTCCACGCCCTTCTAATTTCAACCCGGTAACCCTTCTGGTGGAACAACAGCTTTTGGGGTTGCCATTGTCTGTATTACAAAGAACTGATTGTTAAACGGATCCGTTACTCTAAGAAAAGGATCCTTTTAGTCTTCTGGATTCTTCTTTTCATTATTATTTCTCTTTCTTTCTCATAGCAGGAAGAAATCTGTTACCATAGTTGTTAGAAATTTGTTTCGTTATATTAGTACTGTTACAATGTTAAAATATTCTATAAATTATATATAGTATAATTATAGTAGTGTATATGTATACGTTATTTATAGTAAAATTTTAGAAGTTATAGTAAAGTTGTTGATAATTATCTAGTCAGATCGCTTCTGCAACTTTCATGGTTGTCTCACTAAAAAAACTTTTATTAATCTTTACTACAGTACTACTTTTTAATTTTTAATTAAGGACTAAAATTTTTGGTTTCTTATGTAATTTAAGCTGGAAAATAAGCTAAAATATGTTCCGAAACTGTAATTCCAGTGGTTTTTAAAATATTCGACTGTAAAACACAAAATTCGGTGTCGAAAAACAAGTTTTTTTTTAGGTTACAATAGTTTTGAATGATTTAATAACTGCAGAAGATTTATTAATAGAACTTGTAGAGAATCTAATCCTGAGAAAATTAATGTAAATACAGCCAATAAAAGTAAATAAAAACTTTTAAAAATACGTTTCTTATTGAAGCAAAGCAGACGAAAAATAGACAAAAATTGTATTCCTATTATTCAATCAGTCCTAATAAAAATTATATTTAATACAGAAAAAAAAATAAAATACATGTAATGATAAATGGTAACAGAATTGCAAATCTCAAGTAGAGTAACTGTTCGAAGTTTTCTCATTCACAATGTACACAGCATTCTGCCCGACGTAAAATATTTCCAGAAAACGAACTTTCCAGAAAATGAACATGTTGGAAATGATCCTTTCGTTCGTAAATGCTGATACCACCGAATAATGTTTAAAAAGAGTGCTAAAAAAAGTGACTTAAAAAGAATATTTATTCGGTGCAAAAAAAAATAATACCATTTATTTTTCCTATGTTTTGCTTCAATAAAAAACAATTTTTTAAAGTTTATATTTTATTGGCTGTATTTACATTAATTTTATCAAAATTAAACTCTCTACAACTTCTATTGGTAAATAATTAACATTTATTAGTCATTTAACAACGCTATTGTATTATAAAACTAATAAAAAATTTGTTTTTCGACACCAACTTTTTTTCTTATTTCGGATATCTTTTTAAAAATTACTAGAGTTACAGTTCTGGGACCTGTTTTTTCCTAATTCTCTGCTTAAATTACATATAAAACCTCCTACTGTTACTACTTAATTTGGATCCTTCTAATTTGGGTTCTAAAAAATATAGTAAAGTTTCTTTTTATTAGAAAAGCTGAAATCCGGGTGAAATTTTTCGCTAACCGTTACTAGAAAAAAACCGTTTCCAGATCGAAGTTTATATGTACTTTTTTCTATTATTTTCATTAGTATAACATTTTTTTAAAATTTCTTTGTTTCTTTATGGGACACTCTGTATATTATTGCAAAAAAAAAATATAAAAATTTTGTTAAAAATTACTCTTGATATATTCAGAGATTCTTCATAACATCGATTCTAAAATCGATGATACGTGATTTTCAAAAAATTTTTGATTTTAAATTATAAGTGGGTTTTAAAAATTAAGGATTTTTTAACATAATTAAATCATTTAAATGTGTAAAAAAGAATTTATTTTCTATCAATAATAGCTGCAGTTTTGAAGCACTTTAATTAAGAAAGCGTAAAAGTAAAAAAAAAAAAGAAGAAAATAAAACAAGAAAAGATAATTATTCAACTTTGTTTTAAAAGAAAGAAAACAAATCGAAAGTAAAGAATGTTGTAAAGTTGATTAAGTGAAGGATTATTTTAAATTTCTTGTTTTTATTTAAGTCTAGATATTTGTTTATTAATCAAAAGGCCTTTTTTTAACTGAAAGGTTAAATATAAAATTAATCAAAAAGAATTCCATATATAAAAATGTTAGTTTTTTTTTTTTTTTTTGTTTTTAATAGGTTGTGAAAATAACTAACAGTTGATAAAACTATTTTGTTAATGTTGTTCTATGATAAATATTCATTGAAAATATTTGAATTTACATTCCTAATCTTTGTTTTTTGTATTATATTTGATTTATTTTTGTTTAATTTGCAACATTAAATTCTTCTCCAATTTATTAAAATTTATAAATAAATGCTTTATTAAAAAAAAATCAAAAAAAAAAAAAATCAGTAAAGTTTCACATCAAACAAAATTTATTCTTAAAAAAATATTAAAACATGTTTTTAAAAAATCTCTGTTATTATAAAAATAATAAATCACTAATAAAAAACATACAACAAATTCACACTATTACCTTCTTTTATATATACATAAAATACTGGATAAACGAAATTGTAGTGTTCAAAAAATATATCAATATTTATAAATGTATCGATCAAAAAATATATATTTCAGTAATGGCAATAATTCCATATTGTGGTTTGTATATATATATATATAATTTTTTTTTTTGAGCGAAAAACGCTTTACGCGTTATTATCGCTTGGGTCAAAAACTATAACAAAAAAATCTTCTAGGAATAGAAAAATATTAATGAAGAAAGATTAAAACTAAAATAATAAAAAAGTAACCAACCATTAAGATAAAATAATCAATACGCAAAAAAAAAACAAAAAAAAAAAACACAATTTATCGTTGGATAACATTATTAAATTTGATGGAGTATATTGATACATCGTCGAAGATACAACACCACATATAGTATATTTTCTTATTGTCCCATTGCCTCTTTGTTTTTCTTTTTCTGTTTAGTCTCCGAAACCAGCGTAAGATATTACTTCAGAGGATTATATGTATTAACGTAAATGAAGTGTAGTCTTAAACATTCTAAATGTGTTGTTAATTGAAACCCAACCACCAAAGAATACAATCTAGTATTCAAATCCGTATAAAAGTAACTACCTTTACTAGGATTTGGATCTAAGAACTCTCGTAACCTGACTGCTCAGTAAGTTAACATTACACAAAAATAGACACACTTTAATTTCCAGAGGACTCGTTCAAAACTCATTTCGCAGAGTCATTCACCTAAATGCAGTACCTATCTTCACTTTTTTAGAATATGATTCTAAGTATGATTTTGATTGAAAGAAAGGGGGTTAAGTCGGTTGGTTATGATGTAAATTGCATAATGTTCTGTATGTAGAAGAGATGTTTATTTTCAATGTTGACTTAGCCTGTGCACAAGTAAAATAAAAAAGTAAGTCCAACTCGGAACTCCCGGGTCTCTGCTTTCCGGTATTCTTAAAAGTTGGGATCCACTGGGGGAGCATTGTGCTAGAAACGTAGTACGAGTAGTTTTTCAGATCTTAAAAATGGCTATAATCTCAAACTAAATGATGCAGTGCATAATATGTAATGTAATGTGTTGTTCTTGCGCGCCTAAATTATGCGTATAACTGTTGGGATTTATTCGATCAGCTCCTGTATTTTACCTTGGGTCGTAAATCTTTCTCTTTTTCTTTCTCTTTCTCTTCCTGCCTTGAGACTTCACTGTCGCTAATACAATAGTATTAAGAATCATAAATAAATGTATAAACTATGTCTAAGTAAATATGAGAAATGAAAGTCTGTGTTCTGAGTTAAACCAAACATTATAATTTCAAATTTCTGTATGATTTTATAATACGCTTATCTTTTCACTCCTTTATATTCAAGAAAATTTCCGTAGAAAGTTTTCTATGCTGTCAAAACGTAGGTGTTTTGTTAATGCCTTAGACTGTAAATTATGTAATCACAGTTTATTAATGAATTATTTACAAATGTTTGTAAGGTATTTAATACAATAAACTAACTTTATGTTTAATGCATAAGTTATTGTTATATACAGCTTCTACCTTTCTTGTTATAATTAGCTCTAGGTAACTTTTATACAAAAGTAAATCACACTTTTGTAATAAGAAATCAAAATGAATCAGAGATAATTTAAACTGATCGCACATGTTACATATTCATATAGTTTTTTAAAAGGAAACTTTTGATTGATGTAAATATATTTTATTTTTTAAGCTCGCTACTATATGCTCACACACACATGTATGTTTGCTTATTTTAGTGAGTTTTTAACATGGATTTTTTTTATCGTTAGAAGTATTTAAGCACTTTTTTTAGAATGTAGAAAAACATAAAAGAGATGAATGTAGAATGAATGAAGAATGTAGAAAAATATAATGATTTAAAGATAATGAAACTTCTTATTACTGAATGGGTTTTCGTTATAAATACTATGGAAGAGAAATATAAATTTTATACTATTTTTGGTCTGTTTTAATTGTAATTTCTTTGTTAGAAAATCCATTTAAAATTTTGGTCAATGATCTTGTTTATTTTATTATTTTTGTGGCAAGAAAATTGTAATGTTTAAAAGTTTATCATTGTTCTTTTAATGTTATGTATTCATTTCCAGAAACAAATAAACGATTCATTCAGTGCCGAGCTTAAAGTTTCTCAAGTACACTTTTGTCTTTGTTTGAGCTCGTTTAACTTTAAAGTGAATGAATCTCTATGGTAACGCTCTATCATTTCTTGAAGGAAAAAATAATACGCTTCAGTAAATCGATCCTTTATATAAACGTCGTGTTTGTGTCTAGTACCTTTATTTCTCGAAATCCTTTCCATAAACTTCCTGTTCTATGAAATTTTCTTAAAAGTTTAGCTTGAGTAAACATAATTAAATAACCGAAATATTAATAAGTAGTTTATTGACAGTTCGGTTTGTTTATTTATCTTCATATAAAGTAAAAATTATAAATATAAAGTTAAAGTATCTTCATATAAAGTTATGAAACGTAGTTTTAATTACATTCATAGTATTAGATTAATTAAACCTAATTAAAATTTTTTTTTTTTTGCAGAATGAAATAATATTGTACTTACAAATGATGTCATAGTGTTAAAAATAATAGCAACACAGTCAGGATGAACGCTGTTTTATTGACGTATATATATATATATATTTTTTTTTTGTTGCGAATAAACCCATTTAGAACTACGAAAAGTACTTAGAGGTGTTTCTTTGCATTCTTTTGCTTCCATATTTGTTTTATTCTCCTGCTGTGAGCCTCTTCTCTTTCTCTAGATCAGGTTGTTCTGGTATTTTTCTTTGCTCTATACTTTTAGTCAACTTGCTATTTCTGAATTTTGTACGCAAACGTTATTCTGTTTCGAATTCTGCTAGAATTATTTCTGCCAGTTTTAATTAATGCTAAAATTATTCCTGCCATTTTTGATTTCACAAATCCATTTTAGCATGCCTTTATTTGCTTTTCTTCTTTTTTTGCAGAATTTTAAAGTTCTTTTTCCATAGAATTAAATTATGTTTTTGTGAGTCTAGGTTCATTCTTTTGATGTATCAATAAAATTTTAATATGCGTTTTCTAATGTCCATATCAATGTGTGTATATTGTTTGATTTTCTAAGTCAGTATTGTTCACCAATAAGTTTTGGTTCTGGAATCTTTTTTATTCTTTTGCATTTTATTTTTTTAATGTTTCTATATCCGCTTTTTTATTTAAAACAAAATTTTCTGATTAATAGGACCCATTCCGGTATAATGATTTTGCTGAAATGTTATAACTTTGTGTGTATAGAGATGCATTTTGTTATAAATGCTACAGATGCGATGATATGCTAATTCCTTTTTTTGGCATACAATTTCATTAGATATTTTTCCATTTAATTTTTTTGAATCATTCCACCTAAACGTTTAAATTGTGAAACTCGTTTGATTTTAATATATTTAATTTTTAAGCATCTTTGTTTGTAATATATTCCGTTTTCTTTTTTAATGAAATCTAAGGGCGATATTTTCTGCGGTTTTTTCAAGTAGTTCGATCTGTTTTTGTGTTTCTGAAATGTCGCGTGTTAAGGCAGATGGCAGGCAGTCTATTTTTATTTTTCCTTTACCTAATGCTATGGTTAATATTTTGTAAGTTTAGTTTTGAATAGTTTGTAAAAATTTTATTTGTTGTTTTACTTCTTTATACGATCTAAAAGATCGTAATCGCGAAAAATTTCTGTTTTCAGATTTCAATGGCTTTTTGACCACTCCTCAATTCATTTTGACTAGTTTCGGCGTGACGTCTATACGTACGTATGTATCTAGCATATCTCAAAAACTATTAGCCGTAGGATATTGAAATTTTCGTTCTAGGTCTGCTGTAATATCTAATTGTACACCTCCCTTTTTGATTGCAATCGACTGAACCAAAAGTACTCAAAAAAAGCCCATAATCCAATTTTTGTTGGATTTTGGATTTTTTCTTAACTGCCATAATAAACCCTCAATGGAAACTTTTCAACGATATAGTGGTAATTATTTTCATTGTTTCCAGAATTATAGACAATTAAAATTTTAATTAATGATATATTTGGATCTTATAAGCACATCGGGAATCAGAATCAGACTTCATCTCCTTTTTTCTTTTTTTTTTTAAATTTAAATAAATTGATTTATTAACCTTTTTTTTTTCTTTTATGTTTAGCCCCCGGAATTACCTAAGGTATTACTTCAGAGGATGATGTGTATGAATGTGAATGAAGTGTAGTCTTGTACAGTCTCAGGTCGACCGCTCCTGAGAAGTGTGAAACCCAACCACCAAAGAACACCGGTATCCACGATCTAGTATTCAAATCCCTATAAAAATAACTACCTTTAGTAGAATTTGAAGCTCAGAACTCTCGATTTCGAAATCAGCTGATTTGTGATGTCGCGTTATCCACTAGACCAGTCTGGTGGGCTAATATTTATTAACCTGTGGTTGTAAAAAAAAAAAAATGTTTACGATAAACAATAATTCAATTATAACAATAAAAAAAATTATGAAAAAATATCTATCAGACGTTATTAATGAAATAAAATTTTATGTACGTTTCATTCAAAAAAAAAAAAAAAAATTGTAATTTAATAGGCGTACAAGGAAGTCATGTGGTGTCCATATCAGTTTTTTTTTTCATGTCTTTCTCTATCTTTAGTCGTTGATGTTTTTCATACTGCTTTTTGGTCTATCAAATATTGATATTATTATTTTTGGCAGATTTTACTGAAATATTCTTAATCGAAGAGAATTTGCTACAAATAAAATATATTAAAATAAATAAATAAATAATTTATTAATTAATTTAATAAATTATTAAATTCATTAAATAATTAATTATTTATTAATAAATTATTTGCTAGAAATAAAATATATATATATATATAATATAAATAAATAACATAACTAATTTTCTAATAATCGCCCGTACTTTATAATTATAAATATATTCTGTTTACCAAAGGTTATTTGAAAAACATTACTATCTCGTTTTTAAAATGTAGAATAGTAAGAAAGTATTAAAATAAAACTAATTTTGTTTGATATTTAATATTTATGAACCATTGATTATTTTTTTTTTTGTGTGAAGGTTCAAATTATTTGATCGTTTATATCTAGAAAAAATATTTTCCTGGAGATCTTTCACAATCTGATTTTAGATCAATCTGATGAACAAAGTCAACGCCAAGTTTTTACATAAAATCTACACATTTCTGTAAAAAAGTGAACTTGCCAAGTTTTTCACTTTAATTATTTTATTTTTAAATATTAAAATGCAAAAATAATTGACAGACTTACTCGGTGAATAGCTTAAAATATTAACTTATAAGTCTGTAAAGGTTGATACTGAACCCCGTACAATAAAAATTGAATTTTAGGTATATATAAAAAAAAAAATGAAATTGGAGATGTTGCCTGAAATCCAGTCCAGCCTTATCACTAATTGCACCTGATAAACATACCAGAGAAACGCATTGCAAAGTTTTTAAAACAAACCAATTATTGCATTTTCTATTATTCATATCAAATTGACTTCCGGGATCACCATTAAGTGTTTCATCAGAGGATGGAGATGAATGATTTGTAGCGTGTATGAAAATGCTATGCCTGACCGAGATTCGAACCCGGGACCTCTGGATTAAAGGCCGAGACGCTACCATTCGCTCTATGGATGCCGGTATTATTCAAATTTTAAGTTTGAATTTCCTCACTTTACAAAGAAAAACATTCGCAGGATAAATAGAATCAATATTTTATCCATATTTTTTTTTAATTTCCGTATTAATGAAATTGTATTAGCAGACTTTCATTTTCTTCTTTCATAAAGAAAAATTACATTCTTTGTATACCATCTTATTTCTTTATTTTAGTTTTATTATTATCTTCAACTTTATTGTATTTCCATTTTATATTAATTTTTTATCTTTTTAGAAATACTGTTTGTTCCCGACGATTTAAAAACATTCTATTTTTAGATTCACACTTCAAAATGACTGAAATTGAACAGCTGTCAGGGCTATATGTTGAACAAGCAATTCTCGACAGTTAGCTTGAATATTTTATTGCCTGTTTTTGTTACAAAATGTAGGTCACAATTTTCTATCTCTCTTTTTGTCTCTTTTCCTTTACCTCACTAAATCACTTTTAATAATTTATTTTTTTAAATTAAATTTTTTTTTTCTTTAAAAAAAGTTTTTAAATTAATTTTTTTATACAGCCTTTGTCTATGAAATTAATCATATTATTTTCTTTCTTTGGGATTACACTAAGTAGGGGTAACTTGATGTCAAATATTTCTATGATTTTTAACCAAGGTTTAAAATTAGGCCATCATATAGCAAGTTTAATGAAAATTAATAAGCCTTTCATAGTGAAATTCATGAGAGGAATAAAAAAAAAGACAGACAATTGAAAAAAAAAAAACAGATTTTAATTTTTATACAACGCAGTTAATATTCCATAAAAGCTGTATCAGTAACAATACAGAAGAGTCCTTAATTAAGGACATATTTTCCTTTCTAACAGTAGACACAGTTAATACAAAGTTATGAAAAAAAAATGCAAGTCAAGTTGAGGGCCGGCCTCCGTGCCGCGAGTGGTAGCGTCTCGGCCTTTCATCCGAAGATTCCGGGTCCGAATCCCGGTAAGGCATGGCATTTTTACGCACGCTACAAATCGTTCATCTCCACCCTCAGAAGATATACCTAATGGTGGTTCCGGAGGTTAAAAAAAAAAAAAGTAAAGTTGAGGAACCGGAGATGACAGGCAATAAACGAAATTATTTTCTTACATACGTATTTTGAATTAAAATTATATTTTGGAGATAAACTAGGAACTACGAGGATAGAGTGTTTCTGGCACTTTAAAAACGATTCATACAAACTGAATTTTCACTTTTAATTCCCTAATTATTTAAAAAAAAAAAAAAACATTACTTTTTATAGAAAAACGTTTTTGTTTTCTAAACATTTTGATGTAAAAAAATTCACAACTAGTAAAGTATTTAAGACTTTTTTCTGACCTATTTTTATCTGAGTGCGCCTATTTTGCGTTATACTGAAAAGAAAAAATTATTTACAATTTTAAAATCTAAGTTATGCCATTATTATCTCTCTCTTTATCCGTTTAGCCACCGGAACTACCGTAAGGTATTACTTCAGAGGATGAATAAAGTGTATTCTTGTACAATCTCAGGTCGACCACTTCTGAGAAGTGTAGTTAATTGAAACCCAACCACCAAAGAACACCGGTATCCACGACCTAGTATTCAAATCCGTATAAAAATAATACCTTTATTAGGATTTGAACCTTAGAACTTTAGACTTCGAAATCAGCTGATTTGCGATGTCGCGCTAAACACTAGACCAGCCCGGTGGGCGAAGGAGTTTGGAGTCGGAAAACTGTATGCTGGAGATAGTACAATTTCTTCAAAATAATCTAATAAGCACTTCAAACATAAAAAAATATGAATTAAATAAATTTTTTTTGTTTAAAATTCTACTTATTGAAAAAAATGCTACAAACTTAATAATATTTTCTTTATGAAGGAGGCTTTAAAAAATGGGAAAATTTGCAATTGTCTTAAGTCACTTATCCTAATAACTAATAATATAAAACTTTCTTGTTTTATATGGGCATCGATTGCTGTGGTCATCCCTCGTCACATTTTTAAATTAATCAATAATCACCGTAAGGCTCGTCATATGTTAGGGTGTAAAGGGCCCGTAACATGTCTTTAAAATAACACAGAAAAACATGAAGACAAAAACATTACAGACACAATACAAAAGACACTTACAGGG
>JAAAKQ030158773.1:0-12777 GCA_010016005.3 Zanna intricata | reverse complement strand
AACGACTGGCACTGGATAGGGAATCTTGGAGAGCTGCATCAAACCAGTCAAATGACTGAAGACAAAAAAAAAATCATGATTAAAGTGGTTGTTAGTTAAAAAAATAGTTTTTCGACAGTAAATTATTTGTTACGTAGTAAATTAATGTTTGTTACGTTTATTTTTGGATCTGCGGTTAGTATGAGTCGCTACAAAAGAATGAACCCGAATGAAAGTAGATAATTATAATCGGTTCCCTGCAAAGGCTCTTCATATTAAAAGTACAGTCTATATTTTTCGTCATTTAATTATCATTAATTATTGAAATCTAATTTGCTTTATATACAACTAATTAAAGCGTAAAGATTTTTAGCGATCTACGGATGTTGCACGCTACAGATAAATTCATTACCGAACAATGAACGCAGCTCCCTACGGACTTCAAATCAAGAAAACAAAGTAAAATATCTGCAGAACTCTAGAATAAACTAAAAATCTATCGTGTATCAATATATGAACGTTAAACATTTTCGTTAGCATATTCATCTATTCTGCGATATGAGTTCCTGTGTTAACTTGACCTGTCGGCATTTCAGATTTTAATAATCTGCTCGTTCAACAGTCGTTCCGGAACGCCGATCGATTTCAGACAAACTGTTCTAAATTGTAACTTATTTTTTTTTTTTTTTTATATCTGTTCATAACGCAATAAATAAATAAACCTAACGGTGAAAGTTTTGATTGCGACGATATTCGCCGGTATCCTTTTATTGCTAATTTATCGATGATTTATGGCTATTTAACCGTTAAAATAAGTTCGTAAGATGTAGTCGTCTCAGCTTTTTTGTTGTTTTACTATTGTCTAAGTTTCAAGTCGTAAAAGGGTAAATGTTTTGGTACAGATTCATTATGAGGGCGCCATCTTGATTTGTTTGCTATTTAAATACGATTTTATTAATAACAATAATAATAGTATTAATAAATAAAATATATTCCATTAAAAATTTGTTATTAAATTTTTTTAATTAAACATTGATTTATATATTTTCAGGCCTACGAGATTAATAAGCGAGATATAACAATTTTTAATCTTAAAATAAAAATGAAGCAAGAACATTCACAACAGATTTTGAAATGAATTTTCCAAGATATTATCTATTTGATATTTTAAACGGTAAACCAATTATTTGAATTGGTTTATATTATTTCATTTACATCTAAATGTCAGATCGTACCATTGTTTTCTTTTACAACAATTAATCCTAAAAATAACTACGTAGAATAATTTACACATTTTTAATAGCATCGATTATTAAAAACATGACGGTTTTGTATTATCTTGTTTGGTGTAAGTGTTGTTTTGTTCAACACTTTAATGACTAAAATAATACCTACCGTTCTTTTCAAATAATTGTATTTCACATGCTATTTAGACTAATTGCAAAGATACTATCTTACTGGAATACAAAACATTCGTCACTCCCACTGCAGAATACTTAATTCAGTAATATAGCAGATTTTGATCCAATCCTGACGCTAAAAAAACAAGTTTGAAATTGTAAGCTTTACCTGTACAACAGTTAATTTCACGCTTATTATACTCACATTTCTCATACCTAATTGCTGTATGTGTATGTGAAAAAAAAAAATATATATATACATATATTTTTTTTTTATTAAATAACTTACAATTTTCTGTGTGTATCATAATTAATTAAAAATTTTTCATTTTAATAAATGAAAAAAAGATGTATTGCGATTTATTATAATTAATACTCGTATTACTGATATTAAATCACCATAAAATGAGCAAATAATGAATAAGGAATTTCATTAACTGTGAAGTGTTTTTAATAATAGTCATAAGTTTCATTACAAACAGTACGACTCAAAATAATACTTGGAGCAATAAAATTAATAACCTTAGGTTATTTTACACGCGTTGTATGCATTAAGAACAAGGAAAACATATCTTGTAGCTATAAAATTAACGTGCGTTAGTTCCTGCATTTCCATAGTTGTAAAATGGAAGTGTATATTCTTTATACCGTAGTATTTTCTTATGTCAACAAACGGTACTTTACAATCATATTGTACGCCACGGGGAAGGCCCGATTATTTTTAATACGGGCTTAACATACTTAAAGATTGAACTTCATTAACTATAGTTATATTGTATAGCTATAGTTATACGAATACATATCGTAAATTACTCTTATAGAGGTACATTTTTTGTACTCCAACCGTAAAGGGTGTTATTGTCCGTATACTATTCTACACCTTGCACATAAACTCGGATAAGGCAATGCAACTGCTGGATTCGTATCCATTTTAGTCAAAATTTCTTTCTATCGACATATGCTGTTAAGGTATAACATCTCTGAATAATGTAGTAAAAAAAAGTAGCATAAAATCTTCCAAAATTTAGAAAAGAAAAACTAACAGAATTTATTATTTGTAATAATATATATATAAAAACATTAAATGGCTGGATAACAAGTCAAAAGAGCTTTGATTTGCTGAACTGTAAGTTAATTACCTAGTAAATTTTACTCCTAGGTCTCTAACGATAAACTTATTATGAAGCCAATAACAAGTGAATATTCTCGAAGTAATGTCAACTATATAACGAAACAGTTTCACGATAAAATAGTAATAATAACTGGACGGGCAGAAATCCTATTATAGTACATCAGATCACCTTTTTATAAAATTATTTTAGAATAATCATCTAACTCGTGAAAGAAAATAATTGAAGAAAGGCTTGTACAAGAAAATAAAACTTATAAAGCACTTCGAATAAAGTTACACTACAAAATAACATACTTTAGATCATAATTTTTTTAATTCACGGTCGGTAACGGTTTCATAAAACGAAACTTTATTTTTAAACGACAGCTTTATTATCGTATAATAAAATATTATAAATAATTACATTATGTTTAATATTATTACACTAACGATAAATGCAATCCGTCGATCGTATAAAGTATCTTTTTTTAATTTTAGTCTAATCAACATTTCTTTCAAACGCTCACCGACACCGCAACGACTTTTATAATCTCGATTTTGTATTATTTCTAGTATTCTTATTTTAGTATTATGACCTCTGGAATACTTTATTTTAACCGGTCGGATGAGATGAGGGTGATAGTTTAAAAATGTAAGATTTCAGCCGGTAATCGAACCCGTGACTATCGATCAAGAAGCAAGGTTGCTACCCGACTGCCGATTAACGCTTAAAAATTTACGCTCCATATGTCTTCATGAATATATTTCTTTAAACTCTAAATATAAGAACTTTAATACTTTTTTAAAGTAATTAACTTAAATAGCATATTACCAACAAGAAAAGATAAATGAGAGTCTTTAATAACAGTTTTCACAATTAAATCAGAAATTAATTTTAAGGAAAGTTTTTTGTTAATTATTAGAACCCGCACAATTTTGTTATAAATATTAAGCGGAATAAAAAATTGTAGTTATTAATCGTATCCAAAAGAATAGTTTTTAAAAGGTATTTTTTTCTACTAAAACATCTTTCTATTTAGTCTCTAATCTTCAGGAAATAAAAAGATTAGATTGACTTCTAGTTCAAAAATAAAAAGAACTTACAAACGGTATCGGCAAGTAGTCAAACAAATTTTCTTATTTTATAAAATTTTAGGAATTTACTAATTAATTGACTAGTAGATTAAGACGAAATGAAAACTATAGACGTTTAAATTAGAGGCTAAATATAATTCAACATAAAAAAAAAAATAGACTTATAGTGCGTAGCAAAAAAAAGGTTAGTTTAAACAAGAATACGTATCACAGGACAAGTTATTAACGGTTTTCATCGACGAGAAATTCTCGTTTACTTGGTCTATTCGAATGACCATATGGAGGCAAACAAAAACAGGAAATTTAATTCTATCAACAGAACACAATATCTAACAAATATACGCAAATAAAAAACGCGAGACATCTTCTAGAATTATGCGGCTAAATAAAATTTTATGTGGAATACGGTATCTTTTATTCTGTATAAATACAAAAGAAAAAACTTTCCTTATAGCTCAGTTACCGAGCGAAGATTCTTTAGTACAAGATTCTTAGTATAGAAACAAAAAACAATGAAAATTAATATATTTACGCAAAGTATTCTAAGTATACAGTGACTTCAAGCACGTACAATTTTTTTTAGTACAAGAAATAATATATATCTATACAACACATTCTAAGAATAAAGACCTTATTATTTAGGAAATATTTTCATTTGACCGCTTATCCTAAAATAATTATAGTTAATATACAAAAAAAACGCTTACCAAAAATTTAAAACGAAGCGTTCAAGACCAGCTCGGTGGGGTGCATTTGATTTCAACATGCTGAAATCAAATGCGTCCCAACGATGTTGATAATTTCAACATCGAAAATCAACTGATTTCGAAGTCGAGAGTTCTAAGGTCAACTTCTAGTAAAGGCTACTTAGTTATTTATATATGAATACTAGAGCGTTTATGAATAATACTAGATCGTGGATACCGGCATTCTTTGGTGGTGGTTGAGTTTCATAATGAAACAGCTAAACAAAAACAGAGAACTACATAATATGCGGATTAAAACGATTTCAAAATGAAAAGATTGACGTTTAAGACATAATTCATTTTTGTGGTCCGCTTCAGGAAATACTTTCAACTTATTTTTTTAAGTAAAAACATTATGCCTTTCAAAAAACGAAAATAGTCACGAAAGATTCTGCGCTACACTTGCAACTTTCCTAAAAAATAAACAGGTAAAGAAAAATTAAGATATAATCATCACTTAAAAAATCCATGTAAAAATAAAAGAGGTAAACACACATACTTTTGTTAAAGTAAAATTCTGGCGTTAAAAATGTATAGTTTTCCGCGTTATGTTAGAAAATAAACAACTAACTGCATAGCAAATAAAACAGAGGAAATAGTTTCCGGAAAGGTTGTAACTTAGATAAGATACTAAGGCTAACTATTACCGGCGAAGCTAATGCAAATTTTCTAGACCGTAATTAGAAACACGAAGCTAATTCATTTTGATTTATTTTGCTTCTGATACACTTCTTTATGCGAGTTTGATTACCGTTGGAATAGAAAAACGTTAAAGAAACTGAGCATGTTGCGCGTAAAAAAGTATTAAAATGGTATCGACTTTCCCCGTTATATTTTTCTATGAAACGATCCAAATATATGATCGGAATAAAATCGATGTACGAGTATACGATTACAACACGGTTTATTTTTTTCAAGTGAAGTAGAAAAATTTCACTTACGCAAATTTTAATCGAGCAAGTAATTATGCGTATGAAAAATGCATTATTTTTATAATAAAGTATAATAAACTCGTGTAAGTCATATTTTACAAAAAAAAAAATTTTTTTTGTAAAAATGTCACATTAAAGAAGAATGTAGGCTTATAAGTGGTTGTTAATTCGTATAATAGAGTGACACAATAACATATTCCCGTTGTACTCCGTGCAGGTTAGGCACCGAGTGCTATTGTGTATCCCATAGTTATGTGTGTACAGCAAAACGTATTCAATATCCTCAAGTGATTCACGCCCGAGTATATACAGAGCGTACGTGCATATATGAGCGTTCCGGGGCAATTTACATACTGGCTACTAATGATTTAAGAAGTTCTGAAGGGAGCCGGGAGGATCACGATCATTATGATATTTGTAACGGGAAACTTCTATCATCATCTATCCTCTGGTCCGGTAACGCTACACCTTTAGCATTAGTCATACTTACTGCTAGTTTAAGATCGCTAAAATACATCAAATATACCGTACGGAACCGGTCGGAAACTGTTGGTAGCTCAAATATATTAACTTCTTCTTTCGAAAAACTTTTTTACCGAGTACATGCTACAGCCCTATCGTTAGATTTTGCGTTGTTTTCCGCAATCGTTCAAGCCTTCTAACCAAAAAATAAACTACTAATAATGACTGTACTGATTAAATGATACAGTAATTGAAAAATATTCAATCGACGATAAACAAGCTGAACTAGTCGGCTTCCTTTTTTTTTAATTTAATTTAAATCGCTTACCGTGATAATGTAACAAACTGTTTTGTTTATGCGGTTTTCAACCGACGCAATCTATGAAATGATAAACTCATATAAGATATATATATAATTATAATATTTAATATACGTCATTAAATTCTAATTAGTTGAATAATTTATTATAATTATAATTTATTGCATATTAAGATTACGTAAATTTTTAAGGGATTATTTTTATGTTTTTAAGTTACCTTAGGTTAGTAGACCGTTATTTGGTGAACTATCAGATCAGTACTAATTTATTACGTCAATCATAATTTATAGTTTTATATGACGTAGGTTGCTTTTCAGTATCAGTTACGATTAAAAAATACACATCTTTCTAATTTTAAATTTAAAAATTTCTTTAACAATCTCCAGTTGAAGCAAATAAGTTAATGATTTTAATTAATTTCTATTGGGGTTTTACATAAGCTAAGTTAATATAATTTATTTACCTCGGGTTTTGGCGGATTGTTTCTATTATTAAAAAGTTAGTTATTTGGAGGTCTTACTCTTGATTTACAGCATTGATATTTTTATATTTTATGCATTTCAGTAAAACTTATAGTATATTAGTATGTCTGAACCAATCTGATGATAGCTTACATCGTTGCGTAATGATTATTACAAAATTTAAATTTCGATAGCAATTTTGAGTTAACCCAATAGTCGATCGCAGCCATTTTGTAATTGTTTAACGATGTTTAATCCGAATCGAAATCAAAATCCAAGACAAAAAGTGTTCACACACACACGCGCGCGTGCATGCACATTATGAATTCAATAACGAACAATCATTCGTTGAAAATATTTACAATGACGATGATATTAATAACGGGAACAAATAGCTCAGTTGTATATCCGATACATTACTGGTGTATACAATCGATGATGGTGTTGAGCTACTAAGCTTCCATCATCCGCTGATAAACAGAAAGAAAATTAGTCGTAAATAGATTAATAAACTCCTACAAGCGTGCTATTTAAGAGCAGAGAAATCATAAAAAAATTTGATAAAGTACTTCTGTGATTTTAAAGTTATTTATACTGGTTAAATTAAAAAAAAATTAAGACTAGATAACGAAAGGGATTAAGGCCATTGAGATATATCGCTCACATAATTTTCAGAAATAAACTTTTTTTTGGGAAATATAAAAAAGTTATTTTAATAAAAAAAAAACTTTTAAATTTATTTATTTTACTACTTTTAACCGATCCGAAAAAGTAAAAACAACAGCGAACACTTAGGAAAACTCCAAATAATCAGTCTACTGTTTCGTTTTATAAATCTTCGTGCACCTGAATAATTAAAAGTAGAAAAAATTAGAATCCGATTGTGCATCAGCCCTTTCAATTTTAATTCGGATGCTTATTCGCGATCAATTGCACCATCGTTATAAGTAGTATCTTTATTCAAAAACGTTGACTTTATGATTTTATAATCGTTGTAAAACTTTCGTTATTAACAAAATATCTTATCTGGCTCAATATTTTAATATATAAATAAAATTACGGCAAAATAACTCTCGCCTGTACCGATAACGCTATTATTTGAAAGTTTTCGCCAGATAAATAGCGAAGCCTTAGAAGAGCAGTACAAATTCGTCATATTAATTAACATAATTTTTTATTATAGCTATTAAATTATAAATAAAATCAAGAATGAGAAATAAAAAAAGGAAGAGATCATAAATATATACGTGTACACCCACATGCACAAGGAAACACATCACACATTATTTAATAGCGTTCAGATTTATTTTCTTTATAATGTACACAGCTCGTTAAAATAAATTTACGTGTAAAATTGTTATAAAAAAAAAATACATATATCAAAATATCAAACACATTCCTGCTGAAATGAATAACTGCTGAAAAAAAAAAACATGTCTTCGTATTCCGGCAGCAAAGCGGTTCGTTCACTCTGATAAACGAGTCCCTGAAAAGGTATCTACAGCAAACCTGACACAGTTCGACGACCTGCAGCAGACTTACCCAAATAACAAGATACTCGTTTCAGATCGATCGACTTAACTCACTTTCATTCATTTGTACGTAATTATTATCATTATTTCGTGACTATAAAGAAACTGACGCGACAGGTATGACTTCTTTCATTAACATCAGTAGCAGTCAATCGTGTGCGAGTGCCAAGGTTAAACGGTTATATGTATAAAGGTAAGTGCCTTTATACGCCAGAGCTTAAATTCTGTTCAAAATGCAATTAATGTGATGCGACTGATGTACAAGTGTTTGTTGGAAAGAGTTATAGAAAATAATTACAATTTCACAATAAATGTGAACAAGCAGGTGTAGATTAAAATCAAAATAAAGAAGAATTACAAGAATATAAATGTAAATGATGGAAAACAAACTGTAATACGATTGTATAACAACTCATATAAACTATATATCTGAAATATTAAATCTTTTTCTTCTCAGAAGTTGCAAAATAAACTCCTTCATCCCGAAACATATAAATTTAAAAATAATAATTACGTGCATTTAAAAAAAGTTTTTTTTTTACCTCCGGAACCGCCGTTAAGGTATATCTTCAGAAGAGGAGCTGAATGAATTGTAGCGTGTGTGAAAAATGCCATGCCTGACCGGGATTCGAACCCGGGAACTCCGGATGAAAGGCCGAGACGCTACCACTCGCGCCACGGAGGCTGGATTTAAAAAAAGTTTAAAGGTGAATTGTTTAACTGTAAATTTAAAAAAAAAAAAAATCATTCTTTAGGACTAAGTTGTAACCTGCTATTGAAGATTCAATGTTACTACTAGACAATTAAATATAAAATAGAAGCATTATAAACTATTTAATATATTCTACACCGACATCCGTTTACATTTAATTTCTTTAAATGCTTTATATTTTTTAATATGGGGTAAAAACAATGTGTTAGGCTGTATCGTATAATTTACCGCTGAAAAATTATACTATAATTACTTGTTATATCTTATCAATTTTTTTCATGTAAAATGTAATGAAATAAACTATTTCAACTTATACTTTTTTTCATTCATTTAGAAAAAATTACGAAAAAATATTTCAAGAAAGAATATTAACGAGTTCAGTTTTTAAAAAGGATATAACATCGAACGATGGAAAAATAAAAATTTATAATTCCGACACAAGATATTATTTCGACCACAAAAGAATTTTAGGCCGCAGTATCACAGTTATCATTCACAGTTTTAAAATATAATCAAAAAAGCTTAAAAAGTTTAAAAAGCTTCACAGAGTGTAACAGCTATGAGATATTTCCAAATGAAAACAAACATTTAATCCTTTGAAGTCGACTTTTAAAAAAATCCTGAAATATCAGTATTGTCAGTTAAAATCGTTATAAAAGTATTCTGTGTGTATATTCAAAATCACATAGGTAAAATATTTTATCAAAAAATGTTGTTCTTCATAATATTTATGATTTTCATTTAACATTTTTGCACAATTAAATTTTCTACAGAGAAGTATTTAAATGACGATCTCAATCGCTTCAGTGGGAAACCTGTTTTCAAGGCTGGACAAAATACAACTGACAAAAGAAATGGTTCTTTAAGCCTACCATACGAATTTTTTAAATCAAAATTGTGGAGACTAATGACATAGATGCAATGTACTTTAGTTTAAAAAATGTAGAAATTCATCGCTTAGTAGCTACCCATACAGACGATACTATTTAAAAAAATTAATTGTACATGTGCATTAAGAATTAAACAATATCGCGCGGTAGTTTGTATGCCGGAAGCGTATAAGTGCTATTTTTTAACGCTTTAATGTTTACCGTTAATGAGCGAGTAAATATGAAAAATAAATGCACGCTACCAGTTGCGTGCTCGAAAAGCGGATCTGATTAGTATGAAAAAATACATAATGATGCCGCTACGATTACAGCGATATGCGGGCTTGAAACTTTTTTTTATTTACTCTTTGACCGGTTCGGAACGACCATTCGTTTTTTTCTGGTTTGTGCTTACCTTTAAATCTCAAAATACATATCATAATCTACAATTTGACTCGGCCTAATATTTTATCTATTCTAACCTTCAACTTCTCTTCTAAGTTTTATATACTTAATTCGCTACTATTTTAATAGTACGCACCTCCTATCTAGTTCCTCTGTTGATAAAAAATATTTCAGTTATATTTCCATTTTTTTCAGATCCTTCAATCCGAACGCTTCATTACTTATCTGACTTTCCATTTTACGGAAATTATTTAGGATCAAAATACTTCCTTTACTTCGTACAAGGAAGTAGAAATTCAAACGAACGTAGAAAAAACTTTCTTAATATACAATTTAATACGGCGCATAGCGAATATTAAAGTAAGAGCTAATTATCAATTGCAATAAAAAGTGAAACTTAAAGTAAATATTTCTATTTTAAAATTAATTTGTATCATTTTCAAGCTAAAATTACGATGTCCGACCGGTAAAACGAGTTTTTCATATTGGCACGACTCTAAACGTAAGAATTACTATTATCAACGTCTCTTATTTATATCGCATTAATATTCTATAATAGGTATAATTAATGTTTTCTTATTACGGGATTAAACTTAACACAAACATGATCGATAAACATTTATTGAATATGAGAAGATAATCAGCTTATTCCAAACCGAAGAAATGAGATGATTCGGAAATAGAAAATATAAATTAATATGTTAAATCTGATGCGACCTAATTAAGTCACGAAGGGCTCTCTTCAATAAATGACTGCAAAGAATAGTTCACGAATATCGAATTCAAAACTTATAAAGCGAATTGCGAGCACCTTAGCTCGGCATAATTTCGATACGAATATCGATTCTATATATTTTATTTGTATAGCATACACACTAAACAGAATAGATCGGTGCGTTGAAGGTTCACCTCGCGTTTAACTCTATATACGCTTGCTACACGGTTAAAAAAAAAAAAACAGTATCGTAACAGTAGAACATTAAAATGAAAATTTCAAAAGACTAAGATTTCACATACAGTACGTAAGTACTGTTATAACAACTGGAATAAAAGAGGTTTAAGAATTTAAAGACATAAAAAATCAAATTACTGTTTTGTCTAAAAGTAATTAAATAAACATTTTGGGGGAAAAGAAGAAAGGTTTCGTTTTTTTATAGAAACGAACATATTTTTACCGCATTCCATTACAATATAATACTTCCGTGCCACTTTCAACGTTTCAGTAAGATTTTATATCGGAACAAAAACCAAAGGACAGACCCTGTCCTGTGATGATGATACGAATTAATTTTTTGAGACGTAATAATGATCAGGGAATGGGAACTAATTTTTCGGACTATAGTCTTCTTGAAACAAGAGCTTACTAAAAGATATTAAAAAACTGACGCAGGATCAATCACATAATACACGTTCTTCCGAACTGTGATCTGCTTTTAACGGAGCGATAGATTAAACCGAAATCAAAACAGTAAAATTAATCGGAGCCGATATTTAGGACTCGGGTAGGGTTAAATAAATCTCAAATAAAACAATTTTTTTTGGAAAGAAACATTTTTTTGAAATATGTTTTCCTTTGTTTTCATTCGAGTGAACAGACGAATTCTACAAGAAGAGGAAGAAATGAATAAAAAAGAAAAACGCTCCGCCGTTATTATAGAATTTATTTACTTACTTTTTTTGTTTTAAAAAAATACACCGAATAATAAAATATTCCAGAGAATAGTAGACATTCTGTATCGGTGAATGCATGCAAATAGAAACGCTAATAAGCATAACTACTGCTATTGCTACTATATACTATTTCCAGTACGCCCTTTTCCCGATAAAAAACTGCATTGCAAATTGCAAAGAAAACATTTATGCAGATTATGAAACATTTTGTAAATAAAATAAAAAGTAACGTACAAAATTCCAATATATTCTACATTTCACTAGACATCATCGCACCGTCGAAAGACAAAGAGGATACGTATATAATAGAAAAATAAACGCACTTGGAAAATATTTAAATAAATAGTCAGCCACCCGCACAGACACTTATTATCAATATTATCCACATCACCTTCATTGTAACCGTGTCCATAAAAAAGAAAGCGCAATACGCAAATTACATAACTATTATACCTTAATAAATAGCAGTCACTTTTGAATTATGTATTTAAAAAACTGCATGCAACAATAGACGGTTATTATCCACATCTACATGAATATGAATACCGTAAACTGAAGTACGAAGTACGATGAGGTGAGGCGCCGTCCGACCTTAATAAACGTATTCATTCGGAGCGAAAATAAAAAATTTCATGAGATTTAGAATAAAATTTAATATTCACCGTCGACTAGAATAAATTATTATTAAAAAATACATCGCATTTAGTTCCAATATTCTAAATACAATTTATCACAGATAACATAATTCGGAAAAGCTACACCGAAAGCAGTCTATATCAAAACATCTTTCATTTTCCTTTAGTTAATAAAGAAAAAAAAAACAAAGACTTAATTATAAGTGAACAAAACAAACCAACCTATAGTATTAAAATAATGAGATAACACTACTCTCAAAAAAAAAACTTATCTCAGTACCTCTCTTTATCTGTTTAGCCTCCGGAACTACCGTAAGGTATTATTTCAGAGGATGATGTGTATGAATGTGAATGAAGTGTGGTGTCCTTTTACAATCTCAGGTCGACGACTCCTGAGAAGTGTGGTTAATTGAAACCCAACCACCAAAGAACACCGGTATCCATGAT
>JAAAKQ030158740.1:0-12777 GCA_010016005.3 Zanna intricata | reverse complement strand
ACACACACACACACACACACACACACACACACACACACACACACACACACACACACACACACACATACACACACATTTCCCCTTACTTGGACAATGTATTATTTTTTAACATAAAAATCTCAAGATACATTTTAATGGGCTAAACTTTACTATGAATTTATTCTTATTTCAAATAAATCATCTTTGTTCTGAGTCTTTTAAGAGTATAATGGATAAGCTGTTTTATTATTTTAGCTACAAATTAAGTAAGATAAATATTCACATACTCTTTTTTATAATTTAAAAAAAAATCTCCATTCTTTTTTTTAAACTGTTTGAAAATTTTAAGAAAAATTATGAATAATTATTAATAAAAAGGTAATGATATATATTGGTTGCATACACTGATATTATTTGATATATATGTTTAATAGAATCATGGTATTGAAAACATTTGTGTTTTTTTTGTTCAACTGAACAAACATAATGGAATATTTTTTACCTGTAAAGTGAAATAATTGTTGCTTCATTAATATAACCTTTTATAAAAAAAAATCACAACCTATATGTTCGATCATACTGCTAAAATTAAAATTTCATAAAACATTATATAATGTTTAATTTTCATTGCTTTTATCTACTTGAAGTGAATAAAAGAATTATGAAAATTAATATCAACTTTTATTTAAATATTTACTATCTTAGTGTTAGCTATAATTACATAAGGATTCCCAGCTATTGCTGTAATCAATCTGACAACATTTTATAAGCGGAAAATCACAAATGTCATAATAAATTTCAACTTTTTTTTATAATTTCAATGTTTATCCGGAAAATAAAAAATCATGAGCACACCACATAACATCTTTGTCCGCCTATTAAATTACATATACACATTTTTTTTTTTTTTTTTTTAAATAAAAGTATCTAAAATTTTATTTCATTAAATTCTGATATTTTTTTATTATTATTTATCGCAAAGATTTTGCAATCAGAGGTTTATAATTATTAATGAATCAATATAAATAATCAATTTAAATAATAAAAGTTGAAATAAAAAAAAAAAGGAGATAAAGTCTGATTCGAACCGATGTACCTTCCCCTTATAAGATCCAAATATTTCATAATTAAAATTAAATTTGGCTATAACTCTGGAACCAATAAAAAAATAAGTTCCGCTTTTGATATATCGTTGAAAGCTCTCAATGAGGGCTTATTACTGCAGTTAATAAAAAGTCCAAAATCCTTCTTTTTTGGATTTTGGTTTTTTTTTTTTGACACCTTTGGTCCAGTCGATTCCAATCGAATGGTGACAGTCCATATGTTACAACAGTCCTAAATCCAAAATTTCAACATCCTACGGATAATTTTTTTTTTTGGTTATGTGAGTACGTACGTACAGACATCACGCCGAAACTGGTCAAAAGGTATTCAGGGATGGTCAAAACATATTACCGTTGAAATCTGAAAACCGAAATTTTTTGCAATCATAATACTTCCTTTAGTTCGAACAAGGAACTAAAGGATGTCTGTATGTTGAGCAGTAATTTCTAAATCTTCCAGGACTCTGAATATAAAACTTGAATTTTTCCTCAAATATTTTTATATAGAGGAGATTGATGCCATTAAATTTTGAACTTAATCAGACAAAGTGATGGGGTATTTCAAGTAGGAACACGAAATTCGGTACGGTGTTTATACTTAATGGGTTGTTTCCAGTATAGCATTACCACCGAACAGGAAAATATTTTTGTATTTTACAGATATTTATGTCAAACAACAAATATTTATATATATATTTGTTTAGTTTATTTATTTTTTTGTTTTATTTATCTTAGAATGTAGATAACAGTGTAACCTCAAAAAAAGGTAGATAACTTTATATGAAATTAAAATTACATTAAAAAATAGTAATAATATACTCATGTCAAAGAAATTTACGCGCCAAATGTGAGGAAAGGGATGGTATTGAAAATTTTCACTCAAAGCCCATTTAAAGTATAAAACTCATTCAGCCTTCATTCTCTTCATCAAAGAAACTCAGTTTATTAAATTTTTTTTAAGCTTATAACGATTGCTATCTCTTTAACGTGTAACCGTAAGGAAGATAGGATAGTTAGTATAAAGCAACACAATTATCGTTTCTGTTTTGTAGATTCCTGCTTTATAAGTTTTGTCCTATAAAGGCTAAACAAAAAGAATAACAATTGTAAGTAAAAAAATTTTTGAATGGTTAGTTATAAAAGAAAGAAAAGTTCAGCAAATTTGAAAAATTTTATTTATTTTTTTTTTTTTTTAAATTATATTATGTATAAAAAAAGTGAATAGTACAAGTAAATAGGGATGTAAACAGTGAAAAATAGAAGTAAACTGAAATAAAAATATGAAGTAAATTTGATTGATGGTTAAATAAGGTCAAAATTTCCGTTTGGAAGTTATGATTCTACAATAAAAGTAGAGGTTGCTCTAAGTTTAATGTAACTAGGTTAATTTCATTTTAGATGTTATTTATTTAAAGTTAATTATATAAAATCTCATGAATTAAAATTCAGTGGAATATATAATCTACTTACTTCTTAGGATTCTAAGAAATTTAAATAGTTTATTCTCTTAACTGTAACACTAAATTTTATCATTAAGTATTTATGGAATAATTTACAATTTTAATTTAAATTAGAAACTTAAAAAAAAAATAGTGTTCAGGCAAAATGACACTTTTATATTTTAAAACAAGTAAAATTACCTTCATGTATTTTAATAAAATTTATTTGATCAAACAAAGAGGCATTATTCCATAATTTCTTTTCACTTAATTGAGTATAGGCATCTGATAAGAGATTTAAAACATCGGTAATTATATACATGTACGGACTCAGCTCTGATATTAATAAAATGTGTAATGTACCTTATTTATAACCAAGCTATTCGATACAATTGAAATTATTCATCCAGTTACGTCTCTCGTAATTATCCAGTACCCTCACAAAATATTTCGTAATTCAGTATTGTACAAGTGTAATAAGCATTATTTTTTCGGACTAAATAATTTAATTTCGGTGAAATTAAGTTAAGATTGAGATTAGATTCACTTAAGACTAAATTAAGTTTTAAGCTTAAGGTGTTGGTTTTGGTAAACATGCAACATCCATTATTTACAAAGTAATAACTTGGTTTAAGTGAAATTTAATTGAATTTGGTGAGGTTTAGGTCAAGATTAAGGTTAGATTAGGTTGGTTGATAAGTAATTTATAAATTTGGCAGAAACATATCATCATTTATCTGATGACGTCATAATTCAAGACTTCTGCTCTAGTTAACCTTTTGCAAATTTAACCTTATTCTTAACTAAGTCTAACTGAAAAATCAAATTATTTAGTTAGCAAATAACTATATTTCATTTGTATAATGAAAAAAAAAAGAAATTTTGGATGCGAGTACTATGTAATTTACGAGAGAGCGAGACATAGTTGAAATTAAAAGGCATTTCCGATTAATAATTTCAATTGTAAATTAATTCCTGAATATGGTATATTCCAAACTACATCAAAATCAGAGGTGAGTTCGTAACTATAATTACAAAAAAAATCATATAATTAGAAAACGACTTCGAATTGCACTAATTAAGTTTTATAATTTCAAATAAAATAATTGTTATAATTTTTTTCCTTTGAACGTTCCTTAAATAATTTTAAAGATTTGAAATCTCATGAAAATATTACAGTATTCTAAAAAAAAAAAAAAAAACAAAAAAAAAATAACAAGGTAATTGCTTGACTACTTATTTTAATAAATTTTAATACATTAAGAAACAAGACGCAGATTAAAATGTTGTTTTTTTATTCTTATTTTAATTTACAATCCGTTACGTCATTGTTGGAACCTTAAGTAAATTATATTATATTAAATTATATTCACATTAAAAAGGAATCCCCATTTATATTCCTAAAAAACGAAATATTAAATTTAATGCTGTATAAAATCTCTGAGGGTAGAATGTAGAATGCCCAAAGGTAGTTTTGAAGCAAAGTAGAAAAGAAAAAACAACGAATAGAATCACAAAAGTTGCAGATTGATGAAACACTTTGGAAGCAGAAACAGAGAGGAATGAAGGAAGGGAATAAATGATTGATTAAATAATGCACAAAATTCAGCGATGGAATTACACATGGAGTAAGTAATGTCTAGAATGGGTAACAGCTTAACTTTTTTAACATTGCAACCGTTGTTTATAAGGTTTACGGGCCATGTGGTTACGTGGTCATTTAGCCGAAGTTCATATTTCAAACTGAAACGCTGCACTTCTTCTTTGACGTACCGTAGATTCAAATATTCATGGATTTCACTGTTTTTAGCAAACCAAGTCGCTATCATTTTAAATTAGCTCTTTTGAGTTAATTTATAAAACTTTTGAAATCTTTCATTATTTTCTTACTTTACTATTTTTTAAATATTGTTATGTTCTTGTGTCCTAGAATTTTGAGATTTGGTGATAAGTGATTTCTTACTCAAAAGCATTGCTAAATATCAGATAAATACAAAGAATGTAATTTATATCTAAATTAATAATTGATAGGAAGTAAATAAATCAGTAGAATTTTATTGTTAAAAAATTTATTTTATTGTTAATAAAATTGTTGAAATGTTATTTTAACATTTGATCTAGCCAAAGCTTCTAAGCCAATTATTTTATTAAAATAAAAAAATATCAAAATGGAAATAAAGTTTTTTTGATTTTATTATTTATACGAATACAAAAGGTTAATATATAAAAAATTTAAAAAAATAGTAAAATCTTCATCGATTATACAACATAATCGTTTTTAATGAAAATGCCTAGTGGTTAAAATAAAAAGGTCGTCGTTTAAATTATAGGCTTAAGCTTCAATAGCTAACAGTTATTAATTCTATTAAAAAAAATTAAATTATTTGGAAACATTTATCCTAGAAAAGGTTTTCTCAAAAGCAATTAAAATATTTTTGTTAAATGTTTCTCGGTTATCAATTCTATATCATAAGTTAAAAATAAAATTGATCAGAATAAACAGCAATAATGATTAAAAAATACTTTTTGAAAAAAAAATAATGAAAAAGAAATTAGATTACTATGCACTGTTTTAGTTATTAGTTAAGTTACAGTATATTAGTTAATTTAATCAAAAATCAGATTTGTAAAAGGTAATTAATTAAATTAAAACTTACTTAATACGTTTTTTACTATAAAAGTCAATAAAATTACACACCTTAATTTAAATTTTAATCTGAGTTGCAACTCTAACTTTTATTTTCCTATTTCCTTAACAAGATCCTTGTAATTTCTTCTTTTTTTTTTGTTTAATGCAGCTCAGAAATAAATCATGATAAAATTTTGTTTCGGAAAGGAGGAGAGGCTCAAAGTTATTTCAAAGGAATCCTTTGAAATCTGAAAAAATATACAGTACATGTAATTAATTTTAATGTTTTTCTAAACTGCATTTTAAAAATATAAATTACAAAAGAATAATACTATAAAAATTGCTGCTCAATTTAAATTTAAAATTAATGTAGAAAACATTTATTCTGCGATTTGTTGAAGATCTTACAAGTTTTTTTATACTTTCCACTTTTTTTTTTTTGCATCCTGAGAGAATAAACACTAAAAGGGAAAAACGATTTTTAATATCAGGTGGGCTTTACTGTAATTACGCTATAATTTTACTTATAATTGAAATGCAGAGTGTCTCTAGGTTTTAACACATAAGAAAAATAAAGACGATACAAAAATAAGCCACAAAAAATTAACCATCTCAAGGAACTTATCACCAACACCATTGCATGCATAACTTCAACTTTGCTTCCACGTGTTTGTTTAGATTCAGATTTCATTCATGTTATTTAAAATTAATTATTAATGAGAATCATTAATTTTAATTTAAAATAGGACTATTAAAATTTAAAGATAGTTTCGTTTGGCTGTACTTGGCTACGGTCGGATTCACACACCTCTTGACGAATACACGGCTCCGAATAGTCCACACAGCTCTTGACAAATGCAAGGTTCCGTTCGGATGCTCTCAGCTCCTGACGATTAAGCGGCATCGTACAGTTCACACAGCTTCTTTCGGATGCACTCGGCTCCGTAAAGTTCACACAGTTACTGGACATATTTATGGCTACGTACTACTACATAAGTAGGTCATGGTATGTCTTCGATCAGTCTCCAAGGGACTCCAAAGATGTAATTATATAATTGCATCATGTAATTACTATGTTCAATAAATTCATTTATTATGGATTGTGTACAACAAACAATTCATAATAAAAAATAATAATAAGAATAATTTATAAACGCAGCTACATAAAGGCTTAATTTATTTAAAATAATCAACAACATCGACACTGTTCTTCAGCAGCGGAGTGTACAAAACGAAATGTGATTTCAAAACAATGGTAGTTATGTAGAGAAAATTGTATAATTAAAAATGTTTTTCAAAAATAAATTTTTCTATTTATGGAAACTTATGGGACATTGTGTACACACATCCTGCATGAGTATCTTTCTTTTAAAAGACGCCTAGAAAAATAACCTCGGCATATGCCAAGAAGTGATATATGAACCATGATACAAAGAGATACCCCTCCGGGGGATATGTAATGTCTCACGGAGACATAATATGTGCTATTGGACGAATGGTAAATTCCATCTTACAATGTAGGTTAAATTACAAAAAAAAAAAAAAATACAGAAAAGACGTAAGAAAAAGTTTTGTACGCCTGGGGACGAATCGTAGTGCCGCGTTCAGGATCATGGAGGCAGCCAAGTTGTTGAGGATGCTCTGGTCCGAAAGATTACGCAAGAGAGTTCCTGGATCGGAGTACTTCCGAGGTCGCGTATGGTGGAGACTCGGTGAAGCAAGGGAGACCCCAATGGGGATCCTGTAAGGATCCAAGATACGGGGTGGTAGGCTTAATCTGCTGTCACGGCAATGTGCAGCCGCTGATGAAATACCTAACGATAGTCCCAGTTGCTTCGTGGGTGCTTATGATGAGATAAAAAAAAAACACATTCAGTATATGCAGGGTTTCAATGTACTGAATAGATTTAATTTCTGATTACCTTCTTCAATGACTTACATATATGTAAATTTTATTTATTAGCATACCTAATATCTCTAAGATATAGACTATTCATAGCGATTCATGAAGAATATAACAAGCTTTTAGAATACTTTTTACTAGTGAAAATAAAGAACAAAGTTCTTTATTTTCTTCGTAAGCCATTGTCGCATGGATAATCATTTCGCCCTGATTTCTGCGCCTTCGGTAAAATTAAGCCAGAGTCTAATTGTTTTATGCGGATTTCAATACAAGTTTGTGAATACCGGTGTTATTTTGTGGTCGAGTTTCAATTTTTTTTTCGATGATGAAGGAATGCCATTTAAGCACGTCAGCCACAGGGTCATCGTGGGGTGTGTCGGGCTCGGACCCAGGCTGCTCTCTGACCTGGGCTAGCAAATAGACCAAGTTGTTGTTAGGC
Source organism: Zanna intricata (assembly GCA_010016005.3). NCBI lineage: Eukaryota > Metazoa > Arthropoda > Insecta > Hemiptera > Fulgoridae > Zanna > Zanna intricata. The sequence goes on along the minus strand of JAAAKQ030158740.1, from coordinate 5,285 downwards.
ATAATGTGACCTGCCCCATACCAACTAAGCCTTCCTCACCGCTCTTCTCCGCCCCGAGACCCAACCCGCAATTAAGCATAACTCAGTCTCGGGGGGATTGGTCGACCTCTTCTCTTGAGCTTCCATTCCTCTCGCTCTGCTCCTGAAAAAAAAAAAAAAAAGTCCCACTCACTCACTCAATCATTCTATCATTCATTCCCTCCTCTCACACACCATTTTTTCATTTTTCTTTTAACACCTGTAACACGAAGAAAAATATCCAACTACTCACCCATCCGTATTGTCATTCACACACACACACCCGCACATTTTTTTTGTTAGTTTAGTGTTTCTGTATGCATGTGTTTATGTAATTGTTGCCTTTTTGTGAGTATAAGAGTACGTGCGAGAACGTGTCCACACCAGGGGACCAGGAATCCCCGTGTCATCATCCCCGCCCATCCTCATATCGAGGACGCGCGGAGACTCAGTAGGAGGCTGTCCCTTACCCTCGGCTCCTCCGTGTATGTGTTTATGTTATACCCATCTCCCCCGCCACGAGGCTTAGAGAGTCCCCGTGCCTCATCATCGCAGCTCATCCCACAAGTAAACGAACTGCGACGTAAAGTAATTATATTTGTACAGCAATGACTCATGCTGTCTAATGGTTCAGAAATGTGTCACCACTTCAGCTAATCAAAAAAAAATTACCAGATTCAGGCAGTGTGCATTCATATTTCGGTTAGTAAGTATTCAGGTGTGTCTCTAAATTTGTTCAGTTGTTTATTTCTTTGTTAATTTACAATTAAGTAATTTTTTATGTGTTTAAAATATCAAGTTGTACAATGCCTAGAAACTGTATAAATAAACCAGACTCTTTTTGTAACATTTGAGGCAAGTTAATATTAAAAGAATCAATCGCGCATATTTACTCCATACATTAAAAAGTATTATGAACTTTATTTCGGATGTAAAGTTGGTGATCAAGATAAGACCTGGTCTCCTCATTATTATTGCATTACTTGTATCACTCTTCTTTCAAAATGGGTTAATGGATCTCGATGCTTATAATTTGTTGTGACAATGATATGGAGGGAACCAAGAGGTCATTGCACAGACTATTACTTTTGTTTGACAAATGTGGTATCAATTCTAAATCAAAACATACTATAAAATATTCCAATTTACCATCTGCTATCTGATCTGTTCCTTACAGTGATAAACTGGCAGTAACAAAACCTTATGAAACTGTAATACTAAGTGATGATGAAACAGAAAATAAATCTGATGATGACAGCTGTGATGATGATTTAACTAGTGATCCTTCATTTCAAGCTTCAAATTCTGAACCTCATCTTCTCATTTAGGAAGATCTTAATGACCTTGTTCGAGATTTGAATCTTTCTTAAGTCAAGCTGAACTTTTAGGCTCCAGATTAAAGGATTGAAAACCCTCCGTCAAAAAACAAAAGTTGCTGCGTTTAGAAATAGACAAAATGAATTTGAAAACTGTTTTTCAGTTGAAAATGAAGTTGTTTTCTGTAATAACATTGGTTATCTTATGGAAGCCCTTGGTCACAAACACAAAATAGAGGAATGGCGTTTATTTATAAATTCTTCAAAGAATTGCATGAAAGCTGTACTTCTCCACATTGGAAACAAATTTCCGTCTATACCACTTCCCCATACTGCCAAAATGAAAGAAACTTATGAAAGCTTGGAACTGTTACTGAACAAAATTAACTATAAACTATTTTATTGGCATATCTGTGGTGATTTAGTAGTTATTGGACTTCTACTGAAACCACAGCTTTGTTACACGAGATATTGCTGCTTTCTGTGTGAATGGGACAGTAGATACAGATGTAATCAATCACTACGTTAAGAAGGAATGGCTGAAGAGAGTATGTTTTAATCCTGATAAAAATAATGTTGAAAAAAACTGCTGATTGATCCAAAAAAAGTGTACTACCCTCCACTTCACATAAAACTTGGTATTATGAAGAACTTTGTCAAAGCTGTAGATCCCAAATGGGTCAGGATTTGCTTATTTAAAAACTAAGTTCCCCAGAATCAGAGAAGCCAAGATTAAAGAAGAAATATTCATAGGACCACACATACAATAACTGATAAAAAATAATAACTTTGACAATCAATTGAATGAGGCCGAGAAATCTGCTTGGAGATCATTAAAGAGTGTCTGCAAAAGGAAAAGGAAGTGTTTTTTTTTTAGGAAATCATAAGGAAGAAAATTACAAAGAAATAGTAGATGGGCTTTAAACACCATGCAGACTCATGGGATGCAACATGTCACTTAAAATCCATTTTTTGCATTCCCAACTGGATTTCTTACCAGAAAAAATTGGAACAGAGAGCGATGAACATGGGGAGTGGTTCCATCAGGATATTTTAACTATAGAAAAACTATATCAGGGAAAGTGGGGTCTAAACATGCGTGTAGTCTATTTTTGGACACTTAAAAGAGATAGACCTGAAATAAAATACAACAAAATGAGAAAATATGGTAAGAAAACTGGCACTTCCATCTTCTAGGTAAGTAAGTATTTTATTGTATTGTGTAAAAAAAACTAAAAAATTTAAATCACTCGTTACTCAAAAAACCTTATATGATTAGGATAAACCAGTTAAATTTTTAAATTCAGCGTAAAAGATACTAATAAGTATACATATTATAATTTTTGTGACAACAAAAAAGTAATTTTTAGTTGACCATTGTAACTATCAATAATACAAAACAAAGTAATTAAATATTTTTGAAAATAGCAAATACAAACAAAATCAATAAAACTAATTTAAAAATAATCAAATAAAAAACTATCCAACGCTGCAATATTAAAATTTTACCAAAAATTTTATTAAAATTTTTAATAAAACGAAGTTTTATTAAAAATTTTAAGTTTTTGAATTGTAATACAGACAGAGCGTAATTTTTCGCCTGCTAAACTGGCTTACAAAGCATTTTATAACCTATGTTTATATGAACTTTGTTCTTTAGTTTCATCAATAGAACATATCCTGAAAGTTTGTTATATTTTTGAAAATCACACACACATACACATGTATATATATATATATATTATTGCCTGAATAATCAACATAATTTTTTTGTGCTCCCATTGGGGCTAGCTATAGCTGGAAAATAATCATTACTCCCAGTAAAATCCTGAATAACCTCGTCTGTATACTACATATATGAAGGAATGGAACAGTACAGAATTTGTTACCTTTATATTTCCATGCTATTAATAGTAATATACTACTTAATAGTATTGTTGTATGGAAAAAGGCAAGCTAATTGAGAATAGATATCAGAACCTTCTGGATGAGAAAGATAAAGATACAAACACACCATCAAGGAGTTCAATAATAAAAGATAAGAAATTTTCAACATAAGTACGCATTTATGCGTAAAACAATATAAAAAACTTTTGATGTGCCAGTAACAGTTAATTCTTATACCTGTGAATATAAAAGTATTGAAACTTATATGATGAAATTAAATCAAAATATTTAAATTATTTAGTTTTTATAAAATATAGCCTGAAAGAACAAATAAGTTATTAAAAGGAAAAACAAAACTTTTTTTTCATGACAAGGAAAAATTAAAAAATTGTATAATGTATCAAGTAACTTTTATATAAAAAAAAAAGAAGTAACCCGTCCTTATAAAAGATGACAAAAAAATGTAAATTTAATTAAGTTCCATATGCGTGGAAAGTTTCTTTTAATTATGGTAAAAAAACTTTATTTTTTTCAATTTTAAAAGTTTAATTCATAAAATTATGTTATGTTGCTTATTATAATTTTAAAAATGAACAAAGATATAATGATTAATAAGATAATTTAATAAAAAGTATTATTATTATTGATATAGTTTAAATACGTATCACAATATAATATTAATTATAATCTGTCTTATTTATTTAATAGAACAAATCAACAATCATTAAGCGTTATAGTTTTTTTTTTTTATAAAATTTTATTTTTAAACGAAGAGGTACGTTTCAGGAACTAACTCAGTTTTCTTAATTTTAATGCTGTAATATAAATTTAATAAAAGATGATATATTTTCTTAAAAAGAGTGTATAAAGTTTACGTGTTCACTCACTTGCACAAAAGTAAATAACAAATTCTTTTTTTTATTATATAAATGGTAACAACTATAATATTACAGTGATAAAAATGTTGTTATGCAATAACATTTTTGTGATTGCTTTTAATAAAACTGAAGTAGATTGGTTTAATGTTATTTCTGATATAAAAAGAAAAATAAACCATTAAAAATAGAAATTTAATAAACAACTTTTCCCTAATACTTGACAGAAATATTAAGTAGACTGTTTAGAAAATTTAAATTGTTTATATAAATTAATTCTCATTAGCACAGAATTTCTCGTCTCAAGTAGACCACTGAGTAATATTTTTTTACATAATTCCTTTAAATACCGTAAAATCATTTGTGTTTTAATTATTTGCTAAACAATTGCTATTTTTAGGAACACAAAAACATAATTAATAAAATTATATTAGATATGATTCGATCTAATCTATTTAAATTCAGATATCGATTATATGTTATTAAAACATATTAATTAATAATTCAACAAAATAGAACAAAAAGATGTCAATAAAAATATATTTTATAAAAATAAAAATTAATTTATTATAATAATTTTGTTTTTCTGTATCGTTTATAATAGTTATGAAGGACTAATCGTATACATGTAGTAAAAGTAACTGTACCACTCTTTACGAAACTGCATATCTCTCTAAAATGATTTTCCTTAGTTATTATAACAGCTATTTCCCCAACTGATTTAACAATCCGTTTTTTTAAATAATATTTAGAACAAGAATTTAAATAAAAATAATATTTCAAGGTAAAATTGCAATTTTGTTATAAACGATTGGAATATAGATAGATGAATTTGTTTATATATTTATTTAATCATGATAGAGTGATGAAAACATGTGCCTTTAATCCGTATTTTTCCCGCATCCGACTTGTCCACGGTACAATTATTAGAAAAATTATTGGATAATTTCAACCCAAGTTTTTTTTTAACAAAATAAAATTCTTTGTTACATGTCCCTAGGTATTCATAATAATATGTGTACGTTTCAAATAGATTATTAAAAATAAATAAATCTTTTCTCAGAGAAGTTATGATAAAAGCAGTTTTATTAAATTGATACTTTATAAATTTCCTGAACATAAAAATAGGAAGAGAAAAGATTACTGAGGTAGAAGAATTTTGTTATTTAGGAAGTAGAATTACTAAAGA
>JAAAKQ030158729.1:0-12777 GCA_010016005.3 Zanna intricata | reverse complement strand
ACGTACAAAAAGGAATAATATAAAACATCTTGTAGAGATGATGAAAAGAAAAGCAAGCGCAGGAGGGAAAGGGTTATACCTTAAACCTTACCCTATGATTGGATCGGGAGTAGGTGTTAAAAAAAAAGTCGTCGTCGCCGTCGTCTCCAATAAAGGGAATACCAGTGCGATCGCTATCCAATATCGAATTGATGTGGTACGCGAAATATAAACTAAACATACCCGATTTTTGAGGAGTCTTCATGTTGGATGCATTACCCAAAAAATCGAAGACCAATAAGTCTGCGATTGTCAATATTGATCGCAGCAAAGGTCACGGAGCGCATTGGGTGTGTTATCGAAAACAAAAAAGAATTGTTGACTATTTTGACAGTTTTAGAAATTTGCGTCCGCCGAACGAATTGGTGTGTTATTGTCCGGACGATTCGATTATAAACTACAATTACAAATCAAAACAGCGTGTAGACACGGATATTTGTGTTCATTTATGTCTTAAGTTTCTCAGTCGCAGTTCGTTAGCCTACAAGTAAGCATCATGTACTGCATAAGTGGAGGAACGTCGTTATTACACGCTACATTGTTTCCGCCTTCGGATCTCTCCACTGGCGAATGGGAACTCGCGTTAATAAACATAACAACGACAATTTGATTCCGAATGTGGAAGAGGGTATCAAGAACACGTTTACCGTCATTACAAAAAACAAGAAACAACCTATCCGGTTGAAATTACCGACCGGTTCTTACGAAGTGGACGATATCTCTAAACAATTAAGCAACGATCTGAAAGATAAACTCGGAATAATTTTAGAAATGCGAATAACAATACGTTAAAATGTGAATTGAAATGTAGCGCGACGATCGATTTCATGACGTTAAAGATAGCTTGGCACCACTTTTGGGATTCGAAAAGAAGTATCTGAAAGCGGATGTATGGCACGAGTCATCTAAGCTGGTTACCATTAACAACTTGAACGCTGTACGCGTCAAATGCAATCTTATACGAGGCTCCTATACGAACGGAACAGAGGGTCACGTGCTGCACGAATTTACACTAAGCGTTCCGCCAGGTTTCAAAATAATCGAATCGCCGAAGAATATTATATATGTTCAGGTGAACACGAAAAATTTACACGAGATCATATTGAAGTTTACTGATCAGAACGGAAAGTAGATAAATTTTCGCGGTGAAACCATAACCGTGAGGTCACATTTAAGACGAAGATGGGATTAATATACAATAGCATTTGCGGATACGCACGTAACCCGATCAGTCATCGAGTGAACACCAAAGCGTTAACATCTAGGAACGTGTTGTTTCTTAGAAAACTAGGCTTTACAGTGGTGAATCGTAATGGCAACGGTGGATATGCTGAACGTCGGTGAAAGTGTTTCTTTCGAAAACACAATCAATGCTCCGGAACATCCGATACAGTCTTGCCTTAGTCGCTCGGTCGTTCGGCGTGAGGCTGGATCTTTTCGAAGCCGGAAAGATCCGAACAAGTGACTAGTTCGCTAGTATCGCAGCTGTGGGGGTGTGATATCAAGAAACGAACGGAATCATACATCATATCCGTTCGGGTAGAGTGCACTGAGTCGGTATTCAAGCGAAAATAAATATTTTTATTTTGGACATGAAACTTCGTTCAACCTTGGATGACCAAAATGAATAAATATATCATTCTGTATAACTTAAAAATTTATTTCATTTCTTTTATCTTTTACCTCTTTCACATTATTTCCGTATAAATAACGCTGCGCGACCGTATAACCGCTATATTTATGAAGCAGTTACGTTTTACTATCGATTCTACCACGAACCAACTTACTGTAACATCAGATCAGTAAAATGCGCACGGTTGAAGACATTTTTTCACAACGATCTGCAAATAACAAAAAGACTTCCAAGAAATCTGTAACTTTCGAATCCAAAGGGGAACGCGATATAGAGGATTATCTCACTGAGCTAACTGAACGACGTGAAATCTTAAGCGAGGAGGAAGAAACTCAATTATCAACCAATTCTCAACTAGCCGAATGTTACCAAGTTAATGCTCAAACGATCGGAGTCCGAAAACGACGAACCGGATCTGGCAAAAATTCAATCATTGAAACCTCCGATGGAGGCAATAGAGAGAATAAAACAAATGACGGCAGCGGCATCTGCGAAAACGAGCAATACGAAGAAACCGACCTCCAAGCTATCTTCGAAGCGGTCTACGGCCGATCACCAACCGACCCAGAAAAAGAAGAAGACGGCAACATCCGAACCGGACGAAAACGATCTGCTGAGCCTGGTGTCCATCATAACGTTACTGCCTCACATCATGTTCAACCAACTATGGAAAATAAAAAACACTTATGTAGCTCAAATGAAGATGTCGTTCGAGACGGGCAACCTGATATATCAGATAATCAACGCCTGTCAGTCGCTCAGACCAGTACCCCTTGGTACGGCGTTGTTGAGCAACTTGCCCGTGGACCATCCAGACCATTTCTCTTGGCGGAAATTGTTCCAATACGAGACGATGCTGAATGTGATCGAATTCTTTCGGGAATTCGAAGCCAGCTCGTCCATAACAGAAAATATCGTCCAGGCGATGACATCTTCGTGCTCGTCAGCAGACACGTCGCCGATGATCCCGATTGGGACCACATTCATGTCCTCCATACCTTTAGTTACCAGTGATCATCCTGTCGATGTTCCATCGGTAAGTACTATGAACAAACGGTTAGACATCCACACACTGTTCGGTGCAGTCAGCTCAAAACAGAGAACTGGATCAATATCGTCCAGTATCTATCTTCAGAGGGGCGGTCAGTCGTACTCCTGGTCATCGGAGACGATCAGTGGATCGCACCTCCTAAAATTCGACTTCTATCCGATGGAACGAATACAGTCGATTCCCTCGCGAGAATGGTGGCAAATTACAACCGCCCGAGGGAAACTGGTGCTACAGGAGAACTCCCCTATTTTCTGAACACGGTAATGTCGGGAATAGACATGATAGAAAAAGAAAACGAAAAAAGTAACGCTCGAGGATCTAGTGAACTTTTTCATTAATTATTCCATGTCCCCTCCGGAACGTCTGTTGAAAAGTTCTTATTGGGTCGATTCGACCCTAACAGAGGAGCTTGACGGTTACGACAAAACTGTTAAGCTTGCATTACAAAAAGTATAACACATATATAATTCATTTAGTATTTTAGATTTCATGTATTTATACAATGACAGTAGTCCTCTGTTTATTGCTCAATCGAAAATAGAATTCGATAAAATTTATTACGACGTTGTAGACAGCGTCTATTCATTAATCGGACTACTTATAATCCAATTCGATTTGGACGTAATGCAAATGAAATTATTTTTGAATACATTTTACAAGGTTTGCAACCGTGAATATTATAAATGTAACACTTTATATGTACACGGTCCGCCGAACTCCGGTAAAGACTATTTCTTCAATGCACTCGCTTCTTTTTTCCCAAACCCAGGGTACACAATAAGTCTAAGTCGTAATGAACGATTTCCATTTATGGGCGGTCTCGTTCGAAGAGTAAATATATGGAATGAGGCCAGATTAGATCCGTATTATACGGAAGATATTAAACAAATCATGGCCGGCGATCAATTAGAGGTACAGGTTAAAAACATCCTCCTAAAATATTGGAAAAAACCCCCTTGATTGTACTGAGCAACAGAGAGGTTTTTCCAAACGAACGAGCGTTTAACATTAGGTTAAGAAAATATAATTGGTCGTCTTGTCAATTTCTTGCCCGCTGTAAAAGAAAGCCAAACCCAGTTTCTGTTGGTCATCTCATGTGTTGGGGCAGTAATGTAAGTTGTTTAAAAAATAAAAAAAAAAATTTTTAAATGTATTAATAGATGTATTTCAATATTTCAAAAAGATCCTGAAGAATTAACGTAAAATAAACGGTAAATAAATAAAATAATATATGTAACAAATACAGTTGTTTTTATTTAATTAAACAAACATACAATATCTTTATTTACAGGTCAACAACAGAGATCAAATGAAAGCTTTAATCAAACAGTATTTTTTTTTTTTTTTTTTTTACCTCCGGAACCACCGTTTAGGTTATATCTTCAGAGGATGAAATGAAAGAATTGTAGCGTGTGTGAAAAATGCCATGCCTGACCGGGATTCGAACCCGGGACCTCCGGATGAAAAGCCGAGACGCTACCACTCGGCTACGGAGGCTGTTTTTAAATTGTCTTTATCTACACCATTATACAACTCTTTTATGTGCGCTCTGACCTTTGCCATTAAACAAAATTCATTGTTTAAAATATAATTTAATCTATATTTAGCGTTTTGTTTTTATCGGTAAAGTCAGAGGCCAATGAAGTAGGCTGTGTAACATTGCTAGATAGTGAAGATGATATTTTTAAGTCCACTGTAATTAAATTATCACCATCGTACTTCGACCTGTAGCCGAATGCATTAATTATATCGGCTGATGTCTTAATAAAGGATTTATATCCTAATGTTTGCGATTGAGGCGAACCATAAGTATTGTTATTGTACAGTAAATCAAAACTGTATTCAATTTCAGTGTCTATTTTAAATATACAAACTGACGAATGAATATGACTCGTTCATTTTATAATATAAGAATTATTTGGCATAATGCCAACATGCATAGTCGGCGGTAAAAGACCGCCGTTATACTGGTACAGACCGTGAGATATAAAGCGGCCCTGTTCTTCGTACGATTCGTACGGAAGATGAAACTGTCCGGTGTGTCTGGCCTGTACGTCTAATAATTTAATACGAGTTTTAACGCTGGCATCAAACATAATTTCAGTTACACAAATATTTTTAATACCGTAACCGAGCTTAGTATTATAAGACTTTAATGGAGGGTACGGTTTGATAGGTTTAATTACAAAGACCTGCGGTCTGTATTCGTACAGCATTGGGGTGGCCGGCTGACTGTTAGCTATAGGAAATATTTGAATATCTTTCATTATTTCGGGTAATGTATCTTCCCCTACCTTGTTATAATAATGCTGTACATAGTACTGTTGTAATGGTATTTGATTACCATAGGAGCACGGAATATTAGAATAATCTATATTCGACCCTGTAACTGTACTACCTTACCAATTAGGCACTTCATCGCACGGATTGTGTAAATGCAATTCCGTGGGCAGCATAGGATTGTCTATTGATTATGTATACTTACAGTTCACTACCCCTTGGTATTTATTACACAGCCCGTATCCTACACTACATAATAAAAACTGTTCACTGATTGCGTTTGTTAATTGAGCGCTACTGGTAACGAACGGCAACCGAAAGCCTAACGGTGTAACACTACACTTCACCATTTTAACTTCCGATATCAGCGGCAAGTTCTTGAATTCAGCCTTTGACAGGTACGAAGGAAGGATGTCCACCGGGATGTACGCTAAAGGTGTTGTGACGAATCCAACTGGTATATACTGCGACGGTTTCGCTGGCGTATCTCCTACCGCCGGTATATGGTGGTGGTCCATCAGCCATCTACATGTCTGCTGTACGGCTTCCTGACATTCTAAGATATAATACTCCAGCAACTGATTCCACTCCGTATTTCATCGATAGACCTGCGGCACCAATAGCGCTGTGCCAATTGCAAGTCCCAAGGAAATCCCGAGTAAAATCGCCTATGGCCTGTCTATCAGCTGAACGTATATGATGATGTTCTGTGGCCGACTCGTATCGGAGGTCCTGCTCAAGCGCGATCTGATCATCAATGTCGTCCAGAGCAGAGGTAGTTGTAACCAGGAAAATTCATACTGGCTTCGGCTAGTCTGGAGCCGAGTTATATACTAACTCCCCTTCCTTCCTTTACCACCACCACACCCCACAGCTGCGATACTAGCAAACTGGACACTTGTTCGGATCTTTCCGGCTTCGGAAAGACCCAGCCTTGCGCCGAACGACCAAGCGACTAAGGCAAGACTGTATCGGATGTTCTGGAGCATACGGGCAAACTTTTTGCCGAGGAGACTAACGGGTTGTTTAAACGTTAGGCGTAGAAACATTCGGAGCTGCACGTGGTCTGATAAATTTATTTTATTCTAACGTTTGTCAAATGTCTCTTTTATTAGAAAATCAATGTTAAGCTTTAAATTTTATTTTTAAGCCTTAAGTTTTAGTTTTAAGTTTTGCAGTAAACCGTCAGCTCCGTAAATGTAGATATAATTATTGGCATGTACATGAAATATAATTAGTCTGCCTGCGAGGAAGTGAGGCGCCATGTTTATGGGATTCGTTGAAGACTATAAACACATAATACTGAACGTGAAACAGGAATTGGTTTTGCTTACATCTTCCAACGACATAAACGCACTTGTATCTGGCAAAGAGGAGCCCGATTCAAAATTGAAGGTAACAAAGGTGGCATGGAAATTTCCATACTTTCAAGTTGCCGATTCGATGCGAGTGCAATTGTTGAAAATGGTACAACGAGATAGACCGTTGACGTTTGCTTTTCGTACATGGCAAATCCATGAGTATCCAGCTCTACTACAAACGAACATACATTCCTTGGACGGTAAAGACGTGTGCGCAAACCGAGAAACCGAGATAAGTCATATTCGGTTTACAGACGGAGAGAAAGGTAAAGCTACAAAGACGCTGACACACTTCGATATGTGCGAATTGGTAAACGTTCGTCTGTATTTGAATTCGCAATATTACCCTTACGACAATCACATTTGTTTTGAAAATTTTTCAATTTGAAATTTTGGGTTTAGAGAGCTAGGATTAAAACTACGTATTTCGTTTTTTTTTTCAGGATTTACGCGTTTACCCCTTTTCTTGATCTAGTTCTGGACCCGAGATATTCGAATTTTTAATATGTAAACTGTGTGAAACAGCATTTGTTTTGCTGGCCTCCGTAGCCGAGTGGTAGCGTCTCAGCTTTTCATCCGGAGATCCCGTATTCGAATCCTGGTCAGGCATGACATTTTTCACACACGCTACATTTCGTTCATCTCATCCTCTGAAGATATAACCTAACGGTAATTCCGGAGGTGAAACAAAAAATAAAAAAACATTTGTTTTAAATTATTTTTCCGTTGTGTATAAACTATTATATAAATATATATACGAGGAAAACACAAATGTAAAAATCGAATAATTATTATGTTAGTTATTTAGTTATACCAAATGTGCACGCTAAGGAAAAAAATTCTTTATCTCGTCAATTCTTGGAATCAGTAAATTAATTATCGCCTCTATTCTTGGATCACCGGATGTAGTGTTGATAAGCATGTTCAAACATGTTTTGGAATATGAGCGCTGTGATTAGTCGGATTTAGAATCGCTGCTCTGTGATTGGTTGAAAGCCGGGTGTGACAATGTTTCAAGTCGAATTAGACCGCAGTCGTCAGCTTTCCCTTCAGTCGAGCTCCGAAACTCAAACAGTGAACATTGCTGCGTCCGTTGCTGCCCGTACGCGAACGCCTCCTGGTGCTCGATCCACGACGAGAACTTCGACGATGTTGCAGAGGCCATGACGACCAGGATCGCCCTCGAGATACGTCTATTTATTTAACTTACATAAACACACAGATTGAAAGAGTGAGCTAGACATATGTATAAGTAATACGTATTTTTTAAAATAGTTTTTTCACACTGTTGTCACGTCGGACTTTTAGAACGCTAACCCGTTCAAATTCGCACGTATAGTTTCCTGAAAACAAAAAATGTCGGTCGAACACGATTGAACATGCTCGTTCGGTCACCTCCGATTGGTCGACGCTGTTCCCCCACCGTTACATCAGCTGTCAGTGGCTCACAGAAACTCGCACCGTCAACATCTCCGCGCACCTCCGTCCACCTACCGGTGCAAGACCCACGACAAGAACCTCGATGACGCCTCCAGGTGCAGACGACCAGGAACATCCTCGAGGTACGTATACATTGTGAAGGGGGAAGGTTACCGTCATAGGCTTAATGACGTCAATAAACTGATGTCATGCAATATGTCAGCCGGCAACCGTCATTACATGACCGGCATTATCTTGTGACGTAAGAAGATGTCCTTAAGCCGCCATCTTTTGACGCCAACTTGTGACGTCGGTCATGTGACCAAGATGGCATCCAGCCGCCATATTGGATGACGTCATTTTTGGCGCCGTACCCCTATTTCCGTACTACCAACAAAGCATCACCCTTTGGTTTTCCATGCGAGATTCTTATTCTCTGCCTGGCTATCAGTTCTATAGGAGGGCTGCTCGCAATTACTCCAGCCGCTAGTGCCAAAATAGTGCGGTATCCTCGGATGACCTTCAAGTTTTTCGTTTTCTTTGTATCGATTGCATCTTCTTTATATTTCTCTTGCTTTTGAAGGAAACTTCCCAAGCCGGGACCGCATATAACAGAATGGTCGCGGTTCCCACCGTCATCAACCGTCTTTTGGAGGCGCATGGACCTCCATGGGGGGCCGTTATCTTACTTAGAGAGTTCATTGTATCTTCGGCCTTCCCTGTGGCATAGCCTGTATAATGTGCGCAAAGACCCGATTTCTCCAGCCATATCCCGAGGTATTTCGCCTAAGGCTGTGAGGCTACAGCCAGACTGTCAACCCACACAATAACGGTTCTCATTTACCTTCATCCTGCCTTTACCAGCAACTGGGTATTCGTGGGCTCCAATTGATATTCTCTACTTCTCAGCTTGCCTCCAATTTTCCGAATCACGTGATTGGCTACAATTTTCACGTCCGTCTCTATGTGTCCTCTTACCAACATGGCCAAATCATCCGTGTAAGTCACTCTTTACGCGGTATCTGGCAGGTTCATGCGTAGTATGTCGTCTAATAACACATTCCAGAGGAGAGGACTCAGGGGCGAACCCTGAGGTACTATTCCCAATCTGAAATTGCATTTCACCTTCCTCCGTATCTACTATAATTTTTCTGTTAAACAGGAAGTCACTGAAAATCGCTCTTAAATAGGTACTAATACCACGTCTCTCCAACGCGTCAATAATTGCGTCATGTTTCACACTGCCAGACTCATTACGAATATCGAGAGAACCATCAAGGGGATTCCTCTTGTCCTCCGCATGCCTGCCTGGCTGTCCCCCGCCCATTTTACCACATACGTTATCGCATCCACAGTTGACTTATTCTTGACGAATGGGAATTGAGTTCGAGGTAACCCTCTCTTTTCTTCAATTTCTTCTCCTAGTCTACGCCCTATGATGCCTTCACACAAGTTGCCCAGCACCGGTAACAAACAAATGAGTCTGAAATTTCTGTCACCGGCGTTCTCTCCTTTTCTCTATTAGCACTACCTTAGCTTCTCTGGGAAGAAGGTATTGTTGATAATTTTATTCAGTCTCTATGATTAACCAGGGGTCTATGTCCATAAGCCCTCTTAACAGCTATCCATGTATGCCATCATAACCCGGACTTTTGTTAGTGTTCATCTTCTTTACTATCTCCTGAATTCCGTTAATTGTTAACCTCGGGCAAGCATCCCATTCTCTTCGACGGGAAAGGGTCGGCGTTGTAATGAATAGTCTTTCTATTGCCTCTTTTACAGTATCTTTAGCCAGAAGCGGGGAATGGCATCAACCACTACCGGTTGCTTCCAGCACCTCTTTTTGGATAGTTTGATCTCATACGCATAATCGTCTCTTATTCTTGTATAATTGATTCTGGCTGTTTATTCTTCTCTGTTTGCTTGCCGATTGCTCTGCCATAGTCTATACTTTACGACTTGTTTCCTTAAGTGACCGATTCTTTTTGACCACCAGTAAATATTTTTGTTTCTGTTGGGCTTCTTAGGACGCACCTTATCCGATTCTTCTTGCATTATTTTATGTAGAGCTTCTGGATCAGTTACGTATTCTTCTTCAGTTCTGTAAATTACTGCTGACGTGAAATTGTCTACTTTTTCCTGTGTGGGTTTCTAATTCCCATTTGTTGGCATCCGGGGTGCAATTCTACTAGCTACCTCAAAACTGATTCCCACACG
The DNA here is from genome assembly GCA_010016005.3 of Zanna intricata. Taxonomy (NCBI): domain Eukaryota; kingdom Metazoa; phylum Arthropoda; class Insecta; order Hemiptera; family Fulgoridae; genus Zanna; species Zanna intricata. Next base: position 2,777 of record JAAAKQ030158729.1, on the reverse strand, counting down.
GTCCGATAGGAAATATTCTCCTATTACATGCCAGTTTTTTCTCTTCTACAACTACCCCAACTCAAAAATTTAAATAGCAACAGTAAGATGTAATTACATTAATTTTCAATCCGAAAAAAATGAATTTTGGTGAACAGAAAATTAAAATTCGCCCACCCCTTCGCACATAGGTCCGAAAGACTGTTTGGAGTAGTATTTTAAATTTCAGTTCACCAAAAATAACTATAACATTACGCGATACAACTTCTTAAACCATTTTAAATAATCATATGTGGATTAAAACTCTGAAAATTATTTTTTAAATTATCAACACAAAATTTCGCTCTTAAATTGTTGGTGTAGAAGAGAGGGTGGGTTCCACTCCTTCGAAAGTAACTCCAAAATAGTTGCCCCCGAGAATAAAATACATTCCGGAAAACAGAAATACCATGGGACTGACAGCTGTTGAATAATATATGTGGTAACTTTTCAAATGATCACCGGGTATAAATATTTAACGATCGCGTGGACAAAAAACAATTCTGTCATACACTTTTTATATAGCTAAGCAATTTATCTTTAACATTGATTCGTGTTCTTAAATAAATCTCTAATGATATTAGTAATATGAAATGGACACAATTTTAACCTTTCTCTTATGACCTATCTCCCATAATCTACATGCATTAAAATTATAAAACGCTTTTCCAATATTGACGAAAGTCAAATGAAGTCAAGATTAAATTCCCTTTTTTTATTAACTGGTTCAGAGTTACCCATGCAGGTTATTCTATGCCATTCTAAAGCCAATTTATACTTCTATAAGAAAACAATCAGTTATATTTTTCATTCATCAATTCAAAGTTTTCATGAATTATTTGAAAGCTCATAATAAAAATGTAATGTCCTGATAATTTTTATATAATCAACTATTTCCCTTCTTAAATTAGGAAAGTCTTTAGATGTTTTCCATCTAGGAAATTCTAGAATTCTGCAAGGATCTCACATGCATTTAAATACCACACACACACACACACACACACTCGTATATATATATATATATGTGAGTGTGTAGATCGTGGGTGGGGGGGTTGATATGTTTATATATAAATTCCCAGCAAAATGGAAAAAACACACACACACATATATATACATATATATATATATATATGTGTGTGTGTGTTTTATAAAATTTTTGCATCCACATTTACGCCATGTAACACGATTTCTTTTATATTCTATTATTTATTCTCTTTTTTATTAGTTTCTATACATCTTTCACTCGTCCATCGTAAGATTATCTGGATCCATAGATCTAGCATTCGATTGCCATCATTCTCTAAGTTCCCATCATGAAAATGCTTTCCATAATACCTCTTTACAATCAGCCTTTTCAAAAAAATCAATATCCTTATGTTTGGTAACCTTGTAAATAAATTTCATTCTCAATTATGAATCCCTTGATGCTGGTGAGCCTGAGTACTAATTTTTTATATATTTTTTTTTATTATTATTGTAAAATTGGTCATTTTTTAAAGTTGGTTTGCTATAAATTTTTTTTTTTTTTTTAATATTTTTTCACATTTCACTTTTATTTTTTACTATTTCTGCGATCTCATCTGTCTATATTTTTAATCCTGTCTTTCTGAAAAATATTTTTTCTTACCAACAGGTTTACTGACTGCCGATACTATAATCGCCTTTTATTAATCCATTCTTTTTTTATGTCTTTGGATATGTTGACTTTTACAAAAATTTTATTAATCCAACAATCCAACAATAGATGTTCTATAATATCCACCATATCTCTTCTCTCTCTAATATTGTTCTTGATTATAAAAACCTATATTATTGAATTCCCATTTTCTTGATTAAGAAGACGTTTAAAATAACCGATAATTACTTGACTACCATTGTATAATTTATTTGGTCGTATTAATTTTAATTTTTCATGTTTAATACTTCGGTATAATAGATTTTAGTGTACTTCAGAATAAATATCTCCTAAATATAGAAGAAAACGATTAGTGCTAAAAATGCAGCAATATATTATTGATATGCCCTATGTCAAGTTCAGTGAACTAGATATAGTTTTTTCAATACTCATTATTTTCATTAGTAATCATAGTATAAAATTTGTTTAATGTTGTAAGTGGCTTTAATGTTGTAATTATAATTTTGTTATTTGTTGTATTTGAAAAGTAATAAATATATTAGCAGCAAATTTGAGTAACAGGATGAAATTAACAATATTCTGGTAGGAATATTCGGCTCGAAACTGAATAGGACGACTGCTTAACTCCCTCTAAATAAATCTAGAATTCCAGCTTTATTTAAAATAACTTTATTGTGTAACATATATAAAATTGTATACGTATTTATAGAAAATAATTTTGTTATAATTAATTACTCCAATAATAACTTTCAAAACTACTTTTTTCTTTTTTTTAAGAACTAGTGGACAAAATATATTTATTTTTTTAAATAACGTTCTTTGGTTGCTTTTTTTATTAGAAAATGTCAATAAAATGAAAAAAATATTACAAAACAAATCTATGGATCTATTTAACAAAAATATGTCTGTACTAGTGGGCGAGCTTGTAAAATAAACAAATAAAATTCTGCATATATATATATATATATATATTGCAAGATCTTCCCTCAAGTTAATGTGGTCCAATCAAGAAGAAACCAATCTGTAGTTTAGAAACTCCACTGTTGTTGGTTTCATTATATCGAAAATCTTTTTAACATTGTTTAACTTTAGCTAAAATATATATATATATATATATATATAT
>JAAAKQ030158707.1:0-12778 GCA_010016005.3 Zanna intricata | reverse complement strand
ACACTTTTCTTTAATCCACTCTTCTTTTGCTTATTTGAAATTCCTGTTTATGGTATTTCTTAACTGTCGATAGTTCTGTTTACCTTCTTTATCACTTGTATTCTTATACGTTCTACGTTCATCCATCAGCTGCAATATATCCTCCAATATCCAAGGTTTTCTACTAATTCTGTTTGTTCTGCCTAAGTTCGCTTCTGCTGATTAAAGAATTTCCTTTTAACATATCATCTCTTTCAAAAATCATTCCTTAGTCTGACTCTAAACAGATACCTCTCCGATATGGTTGCACCTTCTGTCCAGCTACAATATATCATTGAACATGCAAGCCCCCTCACCATCGACAAGATCTCATGATTCGTAGAAAAGAGACATTCTAGATAACCAGTAAATATAAACCTGTGTTATATATAAAGTCACTTTTTATATTTCGTTGATATAAATAAATAAATGCTCTGGTCAATATGCTGATTTAATATTTTTTTTATTCTTCTTGTCTGGTAAAACTTCAAAAATAATAACTTTAAATGTGATATTAATAATTTTAATTGATCGTATTTTTAATATTCACAAACAGGTATTGTGTTCACAAAAAAAAGTGTATTTATTTTTCTAATTTTTTAAAAGTACATATTATAACAGTAAATACAGTTAAATGTTTTAATTTTTTATTAAGTTTGAATTCATTGGTTGAACAACCAATCTTTTGATTCACTAGAAGAACAATAAAAATTTCTAGGATGGCAACCAGTTTTTATGTTTTTAGAAACATCATTTTTGGTATACATTGATAGTCATATTTGTATTAAAATGCCATATTGTTTAACGTGGGTATTTTTATAATTTTAAAAATAACTCTTTATTATGGCATATTCCAACTAATTTAATTCATCCTTTGTCTTTAATAAAAGTAAAACTGAACAAAAAACATATTTTGTTGACTGTTAAAAATAGAATTTCAAAGTCGAAAAACTATACCAACTTTATTTATGTAATATTTCTTGCTAATTCTTTTAACACACTTATTTTACTTGATTCAGAGTAAGTTGCAAAAAAAATAAGGATCTTCTCAATTGTATCATAAAATTTTAATTTTGACAATATTTTAAAAGGTTTTATTTAATTTCAATATTATTAATTAGGATAAGGTCATATATTTTACAACATTTATAATGCTTGTTAAGTTTTTAAAAAAAGCACAGCATTATTCTCAAAATCAACAAACCTTATAATCCATCAACCTTAAAATCAGAATCTTGTAATTTACCCTTGAATCTATACAGATTATACAGATATCTATACAGATATTTTATAAATAAAATATTATTAAACTAAAAATTTTTAAATAAAAATTTATTGTGAGGCTACAGCTGGAAAAATGTATCATAATGTGAGTTGTCAGTGTTACATAATGTAGAAAATTAGTTCACTGAGAAGTCAAACAGTAAGTAAGAACTGGCTAGTAGCAACTGAAATTACCAAACAGGATAGAAGATTATCCTCAAGATCATGCTGTTATGGAAGAATGGATCAGGACCCATTCATTTTTTGATGAATTGTATGGTTACAGATGTAACTATATGAAACTTTTGGTGCATTTTCAAAACTTTTTGCGATTTTAATAAGAGTGGAATATTGAGTTAGATTGAAATGTATTCGAAAAAGTTTTTTTTGTAGTTTTTTGAAGAAAAATTTCAGTAATAAAATAAAACTAAATATTGCCAATTACAAAAGTATCTTGGAAGATTAAGACTAAAAACATCCTCCAACATTTTAGTGTTACTGTACAAGTTAAGCCCATTTTTAGTAATGATACAGTTAGCAGATTATTAAAGGTATATGTTTTGATTCAGAAGTTATCAAAGTTATAGCTAATAATAATAATCACTTGTTTCAATTGTTTAAAAAATAATGTGTGGTAAAGGCTTAAATCTGTGTATTGAGATAGTTTTGCAGACCAAGTCCTCCAAAATAGTACAGAATGTTCACACTTATGTACTTATATATCAAGAGAGAAAAGTGTTATTGCATATATTAGAAAATGAGTGATAGAATTCCAGCACTTGTTATATCCATCAAAAATTATTTTGAAAAAATCTGAAAAACCTGCGTCTCATTTGCTAGGAAAAGTACGTGAATAATCTTTTTTATAGATTTTCAAAAAAAAATATCAGTGAAACAGAGCTATATTATTCAAAAATATTCGTGTTTAAAAAATAAATGATAAAAACTACTGTTGGACAAAGGGCATTACAGAACTCAACTTGAATGTTAGGTTCTTGGACAAAAAACAACTAGTAAACTTAATTTTTATCATACGTAACTCCATTTTATTTTATAGGACATTATTTTTATTTGTTAGTTTAGTGTAACGAATATACAAAAATTGTGTTATCCAAAATTATAAAAAAAAAATATTTGTATGTAATAATACTCTTATATTTAACCTGAAAAAAATAAATGAAATGAAAGGTAAGGAAACTCATGTAAAGAAAAATTATTGTATAAAAATAGAGAGTTTTTTTAATAAAATAGTAGAATCAAAATTATTTAAATATAAATTTGTCAATAAAAAATTAATCAATTTTAAAATAGTATTAAATCGTCATTGTCATTATTTCATTACATTCATCTTCTTCAAAGTTATCATTTACCATTATCATTGATGTTTACATCCATTAACGTTTTATAAAATAGCAATCTTCACCAATCTTTATCACCAACTATCTTCTTTCCAATCTTCATCATAATATTCAACTGTAGAAGGATATTTATATCTTTTATTTTCAGAAGTTGGTTTCAGAAGTTTTCCTTTCAATATTATTTCAGGTTTAATTATTTTTTCTTTTCTAACAAATTCCCTTACCTTCCTAACATCAGACATGTAATTAGGCTTGTCTCAAATAAGAATTGAACTACCAGGAAGTTTTTTTTAGTAAGAACAAAATGTTTGCAAGGATGGAATTTAAAATTCCTTGAGGTTGACCTCTTTTAAAATATTCACTTTTTAAAAATCATATACAAGGCATACTGTGGAGTATTTAACAGTAAAAATATTAATATACTCTTTGGAAGTAACAGTTCTTTTTCAAACTTTCTTTTATTTCAGGACAAAATTCTGATTAGGAAGCATGAATAAATGCCCTACCATTGGTAAATTGATATGATTTTTTTTTAATTTGCAGAGTGAATTCTTTATGAAATCACAGACATAGCATAGTAATTAAAATGGCATTTTGTTTTAGCCACTGCAGCCATCAGCGAACAAATGAATCGTGTGGAATGTGGATAGATCTGTATTCTTTAATCTGTTGTGTGTGTTGTTTCATTAGCCAACTTAGAAAATTAATTAAATAAATTTTGTAACCATATACAAGCAAATGTATTCTATTTGTTCTGAGAGAATTTTGAATGACTCTTTGAAAGTGAAATTGTGCAAATACAGTTATGTGTATAATTTACTGACTGGTCTGGCAATTTCTGCAAGATTAAATTTTTGTGGACATCATAATGTAAAATCTTAATACCCGTATAATTTTAACAGTTTTATTATTTAATTTTAATCATCACCTCTTAATTTGAAGTGCATCAGCCTTGCCTCAAGACATTTAGTTTAACTGGGCCTTATTTTTTTCATTTACATTTTTAATAATTTAGTTTTTTTTTAACAAAGACAACTCAAGCAAAATTGGTAGATAGAAATGAAAAAGTAATATTAAAGTGTGTTATAAATACATGACAAAAATTAATTATACTTCATGCTTAAGCTGTCATTACATATGTCAGTGAACATAGCATATAGTTTTTTACTCAGATGCTACATAAATATTATCTACTAACATTTTTGCTGCAATTGTAATGACTCAGTAGATTGAATTGATATACTGAATTCTCTTACAGAATCTCTTTTTGAGACAATGTATGTATGATGTCTTCATACATAGCACTTCTAGTTTTTCAAAGTTGAGAGTCTAAGGTTTGACTTCTTATAAAGGCCAGTTACTTTTGTATGGATCTAAATGCTAGACTGCAATACCAGTGTTCTTTGGTGGTTGATTTGGTTTCAATTAACCACATTGACCACAGTGATTGACCTTAGTATTTCAGACTACATGTTTACCAATTCATTTACACTTATACTGGTGCTACGTCAGGCCTTACACGCCAGTAATGTAACTGCATTTGTCTATACACACACACACACAAACACACACACACACACACAAACACACACACACACACACACACCCATATACCCACACACATACCCATACACCTACATCCATGCACATACAACCACACACCTGGCAATTACTGGAAAATTGATTGTCAGAAGCAAACATAGAAGTTATAATATCCCCACCTCTTTTGTCAGGAACATTGTCAACTATTAGAGAAAACATCTTGCGTATTAACTGCAACCTATTTTTTTAATTCCAAGAATTTTCATAAAAATTTTCTGCAAATTCACCAATTATATTCTGATTTTAATACCGGAACATAATAAAATGTTGGCATCTCTTCATTAAATTTGCCTCTATAGATCTATACCTCTTTGGAGTCTCACTCACATCTCGCATATTTTAAAATAAAATCATTTTGTGCTTTTCTATCCTCGTAGAGTTATTCATGGATCCTTTTGACATCTTGCATTGAAACTTTGTTACACTCAAAACCACCTGGTCTGTTGTGTTGACAGTTTAATTCGCACATCATTCTCATTCATCCTCTGAAGTAATACCTTACGGTAGTTCCGGAGACTAAACAAAGAGAGCTGGTAAAGATGAAGGTAGGCTGCAGGTATCTGCAGCAGAAGAAAAATGCAGATTACTAATAAGTGTTATGATGATAATTTATAATAAGCCCTAAAATAAATAAAAAAGATATTTATTTAATATTAAAAAAAATATATATGATTCCTAAAATTTTCAGTTTCTTTATTCTTTTACTCTAACAATAATTACTTGCAATAGTCAGGACACAAATAATATGCAACTAGAATTTGTAAACAATATGATTTAATTAATAATTTAGTTTGCTATACATATCCAAGTCTAATAATTAGTGTTAGATTAAACTGCTTAATCTAATGATTGGAATTGCTGTTTATTTGCTTGTGTAACTTTTTTCATAATTTAATTTGCCTTCCTTATTTAATAATTTCTTTAATACATTCGCTGAAATAAGTAACTGGAAAAGACAAATCTGAAAATTATAAGCATATACCTTATACGTTTCGCTGCATTTTTTGCCCAATTTTTTTGGGGAAAGAAAGCTTCTTTCATCTTCTTCTGATGGGCATTTTCTTAATCTGTTTGTAGTATATAATATCTTTTGTTATTCATAACATTCTGTAACAAATCAGTATTAATGGCAAGAAACATGCGCACAAAATATTCTAAAGAGTAAACAGCTTTTGCTGTTGGCTTTTTACAGTAAAGCAAACTGTAAAAAAATAACTTCAGTTTTGCTGTGTGTGTCATAGGATAGCTTATCATGAACAAGTATTAACAAAATGAAGTAAATACATTGGACATAGTGGATTTGTTGCAGTAAAAAATAATTGGACATAGGCATTCTGCTGCAGTTTTCTTGTGGTACATAGCCGCTTCTGGAATCAAACATGATTTTTAAATGCTACTGCAAAACATTTAGAGAGGTTTAGTAACAAATAACTTCACAGCTGTGTCATGCATACAAAATACTATCAAAATAAATGTCCTAACTAATTTTCTTTAAAACATGGTGTTATTGAGTTTTAGAACTTGATACTTAAATGTAAATTATAAGTGAAAAGAATATGGTAATTAAATATTTCAAGAGAAAAGGAAAGTGTGTGTATAAAAAAGTTAAGACAAAGCGTGTTTGAGACCATTTGTACATCATATGATGTTTGAACATTCCATCAAAGTTCTAAAATGTCTTTTCATACTTAAGACGCAGATGAATAATATATTGTTGGTAAGCAGACACAAACTTGCTACGGGAATGAAGAGTTTATGAAGCATAAGCTATTTAGTTCTAAATGCTTTTGCTTTATTTTGAACTATACTTGATTCCATCTTTGTGGGACATCTGTTAACCTTTTAATGTATGCTACTAAAAATGGGTTAGCTTGTGTTTCATTTACCCACATTCCATAAAAAGAAAATACTTACGTGAACTTATACTATAACATTAAAAAAAACAGTAGCTTCCATATTATTGAAAGTTATCCATAGATTTTTTAAACATTCCTTTATGACATGGTCAATAGAAAAAATTGGTTTCTTTGTCATTTCAGGAAATGTTGATCAACAACAATTGATCATTTAAGGTATTATTAGCTACTATGACTGAATAAATGAAACTACGATTGCCTGAGTCTGAATCTGTATCATTGAAGTGAAAAGAAAAATTGGATTATAAATGTACCTTATAAGCCAGAGAAATAAACACCAATAAAACATGCTGTCTAGCCATTCTGTAATAAAATAAAAATGTTACATTAACTAATCTACACCTAGCTGCAGCTAGTTATATAATTTTGATGTTTTTTATGTTACTACTTCCTAGAATGTTAGCAACCTCTGTGTATGTAAATATCTGATGCTTAAATGAGCTACAGGCTGTTCTACTTTTGTGTTTTATAGTTGTTTCAGTGTTTATGAATAGTTAATATTTTGATTAAATACACATAAATTTATTTACTTACAATATTTTTCTAAAGAATAACAGGAGAGTTATACTTTTTTTAAAGTATGAATATGTGCTGTATGAATATAAATTGTTGAGAACTATCACTACCAGAATGAGTGTTCTTAAATGGTACTTCTGATTTTAAATTTAATACAGTAGCTATTAATTATAGTAGTATATTCAGATTTGTTTTTAGATCCCCATTCCTTTGTGTTAATTATATAATAATTAAGTTTTTATGATAAGTTATAGCTATTATTGTGGCGAAAATATTTTTGTTATAAAGATTAACGTATGAAGTATTTGTAAATAGTTAGTATCATTCATTTTACATACAGTGCCTGATGTTCTGAACATTAGCTGTTAAATGTGATTATTAAATAGCTCATGGCAATTAGTGTGTACCAAAAACGATTACTTTCTTATGATGTAATTCTGTTTTCTGTTTTACTGGATCTGAGGGTTGGTATAGGTTTTATCATGGAAAATACTTAAATTTAATTATTTGTAAGCATACATTTAACAGCAAATAATAATTAATTAAGAAAGAATTGTAATTACATTCTTTATAATTATTATCATTACTATTCCCGTATTATGATTTTGCTCAATTGTAATTAATGTTTTAACCACAGATGATTTATTTATAATTATTAATTTATTATATATTGTACAGAAAAGTTGAGTGATAAGAAGAAATTTAAAATTCAATGTATTAGAATAATCAAAATGTTCAATTACCTCTTAATTATTTTGCACTTCATTGTTGTATATTATTATTCTTATATATAGAGGTCTATCATTCCTTTATTTCTTTTTATCTCTTTCTATGTTTTCTGAACATTGAAGTACTTATAGAAAGATTTATACAATTTTGTATATATAATAGATTCAAATGTAAAAAAAAAGGAATGTAAAAGATATATTTCAATAACTTACATTGTACTGTGCGCAGTGCAATTACAAGTTTTTGTGATACTTCCTATTATTTACAAAAAAAATTTGGTAACTGAAAAATATGTACGTATAGTAATTATTTTTTTTGCAGTGTGCATGTTGTAAAAGCTTATGTAATATATTTTAGCATGCTTTTGTAGTCTAAAATGCATTTTGTATTTTATAATACTAAAATAATTTAATTTTGTAATATGAACTTATTTATATAGTATGCAGAAATTTTCTTGAAATTTTGGTGTATTACTTGTAAAAAAAAAAAAAAAAATTAATAGCCTTCCAGTTGTTTCTATGTATTCTTTTATTTTCCTTTTTGCAAATAAAGCTAATTATTTGCAGTTTTTATTATTATTTTTGTTAATTTTATATTAATACCATTTTCTAGTATAGATATGCTAAAGGAAAAAAAAAGATTCCTGTTACATTTATTAAAGAATAGGACACTAACTTTTGAATGACTCAGCAGAATTTTTGATGACTTGGCAATTGTTTTTTATTAAAAACAATATTTTTAGAAAGTTTACTATTTTGCTTAGAAAAAAACAGTCCATTGTTTACAGTATGGAACAATTCATAATTTTAGTGATAAACAGCTGGTTTTTAGCTTCTGCTACTATTGAGAAATCATGTCTTCAAGAAAATAAAAACATGAAACTAAAAGCTTAGAAAACATTCAAAAGTTTGACAAAAAAAAAAAAAAAAACAAAACTTACACTAGTTAAAGAAGTATAATCAATAGATCCAGAGAGACCCCATATAAATATTAAAAGCAAAGAGAAATAATAATTAATAAAATATAATTGCTAATATTTATGAAGCACCAAAAAATGGTATTTTTACTTATTCATGAAATAAATAAATTTACTTATTCATAAAATAAAGAAAAAAATAGCGCTTTTAGAGAGTTTGACTCAGTAATTTACCTCAAGGAGACAGAAATAGAAAAAATTTGAATTGTATGTTTGTGGTGAAGATGTTGTAATTATTAACATGTGAATCTATTTGTAAACTACTAGTAACATTTTATTTACAGTGCATGATGTTTAATCTTTAAACAAATGTCTGGAACTTTTATCCTTTATGGTAATATCTCTTAGATTAATTAAAATCTTTAGATGAGGTATTATTAAATGTGTAATATGTCAAAAAAATGTATTATAACTTAAAATTCTCCTTTTTAAAATGAAAATGTGTAAACCTATTTTTCAACATAATTTTTGAAATTGAGAGATGGGCTTGATCCTCTTGTTTTTAAGAACATTGTCGCATCTTGCTTTAAAGTAAAGTTCATCCTCAATCTGTATATACACCACTCAAAAAATTCCTTTAATTTCAGGAAAATTGAAATACTGGGTTTGATCAAAGCATAGGAGTAGTGACATTTTAGAGACTTCTGATTAGTTTTAGGTTCTAATGAGAATCTTCCTTGGCTCTTGATGTTATGTGATTCCTGAATACATCCCCTTCTGTGAGTAATACCTTGGGAAACGTCTTAAGCAAACCTTATAGTAGTTCTTACTATAATATAAGGTGAGTTAGTAAACTTATAAATTTGATAAGCTGTGCATCTACAATATTTGTTATTTTCAAGGTCTCGAGCTCTGTCTTATTATTCGAAAACATAATGTTTAAATTGTAATACAAATTTATTCTTATTTGATTAATTTAGAGCTGGTTAAAAGTGAAATAACATTTTTAACACATGTTATAAAAGTTATTTTAAGCTGACTTCTAGTTGTACATAGAGAAAAAATTCACCCTTAATCTAGATTGTCTTTTTTAGGGTAGTGTATAGAAAAATAGCTGAGTTGTCATTTTTAGAATTTTGTAGTTTTTAATTTTTTTTTCTATATTTCTCATAAATTGGTGGCATCTTTTTTTCTTTTTCATGGGTAATTGAGAAAAAATCCCTTAGGGGTAACTAAGAGATTTTTAATGTATTCTGAGCATAAATATGATAATTGTTTTATATTCCAAAATTAAGTGATGCTAGTGAAACAAGTGCAGATCTGCATAATTACAAAATTACTATGAAAGATATCTCTAAAGTAAAGACCACTGGGAAATTTCTCTCCTTAAAGTTGGAAAACCTGTATCGTTCATGGCCATGCTAGTAATGTACACACTGCACTGTTGTCTGTAAGTTGTCACATTGTATTTTTGATCACATGTGAGTTATTTTGTTATAGAATGAATAGTAAAAAGGTGGTGATGAATTCCTTAATTCAATTGTTACCACTGATGAAACATTGATTTCGTATTACACGCTAGAGAGAAGAAGGCAATCAAGTGAATGGTGAAGTCAATCACCAACCAGATTAACAAAGGTCAAGCCACAGCCATTTGGATACAAATTGATGGCCACAGTCTTTTGGGATTGATTTGGCATACTGTTGATTGATTTCGCATACTGTTGATTGATTTCATGTCACGTGGAACGACTATAAATGCAGAAGCCTACTGTGAAACTCAATGTAAGTTACAGCATAAAATAGAAGGCTGACTAGTGGCATTGTTCTGCTATACTATAATCATGTTCACATATTGCATATTGATTTACTGAGAACATCTGGATGGGAAATTTACAATCACCAACCATGTAGTCTCGCCTTACCTCCTCCTGATTATCACTTGTTTAAGAAATTGAAACAATTTTTGAGTGCTAAGCAATTCGCAGGTGACGATTAACTTAAAACTGCTGTTAGTGGCTATATGAACTGGCGGCAGAAGAATACTATGAGGGTATATTGCAGCTGTTATCACTACGATAAATGACTTTAATTCATGTGGCAATAATATAGAAAAGTAGAATAAGGTATATATATATATATAGTATGTAAAAAAAATATTTATATAGGTTTCAGAATAAATTTTTTTTACAATGAAATGGTCTTTACTTAGAGATAACCTCTCGTACTTTAGAGTGAGTTTGAAATTTTTGTCCACAAACTAGGATCTGTCATATTGAATTAAACTTTTTTTTAAAGTAGGAGTATGATATGATAATAGTAGGTAGATATATGCCGGCCTCCGTGGCCGAGTGGTAGCATCTCGGCCTTTCATCCGGAGGTCCCGGGTTCAAATCCCGGTCAGGCATGGCATTTTTAACACACGCTACAATTCATTCATTTCATCCCTCTGAAGATATACTTAATTGTGGTTCTGGAGATTAAACATAAAAAAAAAAAAAGTAGGTAGATATATGATACTTGATTTGTAATGTAAAAGTTTATGAGAAAAACATTGCAAAACTTTGTCAATAAATGCCTTTGTTTTCAAGTTATAAGAAATCAAAATTACAGAAACAGAAAAATTGTGATAGTAATAAAATTAAACCCATTCTAGGGCTCCTGTTTTCCAATGGTCTAGAAATTTTCATTTTGAATTTGCCATGCCCTTAGATAATAGTGAGGTGGCGCTCCATCTTGCTGAAACCACAAGTTATCTAATCATTGTCCAGAGTTTTCCTAGATATTGGTAAACTCCTATTGTCTAACAAGTTGCAATAACCACTTCCGATATGGTTTAGATTTATTCATTGTATAACTCTATATCAAGAGTAAAAACTTGAATTAAGGTAATGTGCATAAATTAAAATAATGGGTTCTTGAAACAAATAAATATAAAAATTAAATGTATCTTAAGAAAATTATATTATCGAAGCAGTTTTCAAACAGATATAACTAACATAAAAAGTAATTGTATAAGTTATATATAATTTTAATTCTTTACATAAGCCATGGACCGAAGGTGTGTAACCATATTGGAGAGGTATCTGTTTAGAGTCACACTAAGGAATGATTCCTGAAAGAGGGTAGCAGCTCTTTCAATAGTGATTAAGGGCGTAGGTCAGGACTGAACGGCCAGAGCAACATCACTCAATCTTTTGAGTACTATGCAGCTGAAAAGAATGGAAAACTACAGCTGTTTTTTCCAAAAAAAAAAAAAAAGGTTGCTTTCTGCATTTTCATAAAGTGAAGATGGAGGCACCTTTCTTGGTAAAAGATTCTGAAGGTAAACTAGTCTCCTGTTTAGATCTTCGGATAGGGACTACTAAGGAAGTGGTCACTAGATAATTAAAAAAATGACATTCTACAAGTCGAGCTTGGAATGTTAGAAGTCTAAAAAAAAGTTGGTAGGTTAGAAAATTTAAAAAGGTCATTTCCCTCTTTAGATAAGTTTCCCTCGTTAGATAAGTTAAATATAGATGTAGAAATTAGCAAGGTTTGGTGGGAAAAGGAAAATGACTTTTAGTCAGGTGATTTTAGAATAACTAACTCTGTAGCAAATAAAGGGCAGGCAGGAGTAGGTTTTGTAATGAACAACAAGATAGGGATGAAAGTAGGGTATTTCAAGAAGCTTAGCATAGAATTATTGTAATAAAAATAGAATCAAAACCTAAGTCAACAACATTGTTAACATCTATATGCCTACAAGTTCCCATGATGATGAGGTATAGTGTTTATATGAAGATATAGACAAAGCAAAAAGGGATGAGAATTTAATAATAGTTGGAGATTGGAATGCAAGCATCAGAAAAGGCAAGGAAGGAAATATGTGGGTGAATACAGGCTAGGCAAAAGGAATGAAAGTATAATTTAGTAATTGCCAACACCCAGTTTGAAAGTGTAATAGAATATACACATGGTAAAAACTTGGTGATACTGCAAGGTATCAGATAGAATACATCATGGTTAAACAAAGATTTAGAAATCAACTACTAGATTGTAAAGCATTTTCCAGCATACATTGATAGCGACCAGAATTTAGTGATAATGAAATGAACATTGGGATTTAAAAATCTGAAGAAAAGGTGTCATGTGTATTGTTGGAATTTAGAAAAGCTTGAGAGAGGAGGTAAAAAAGAATTTTGAGGAGGGCATCGCGAGAAATGATAGGTAAAAAATATAGAATAAGAATGGGAGAATGTTAAAAGGAAATTCTTTAATCAGCAGAAGCGAACTTAGGCAGAACAAACAGAATTAGTAGAAAATCTTGGATATTGGAGGATATATTGCAGCTGATGGATGAACATAGAAAGTATAAGAATACAAGTGATAAAGAAGGTAAAGAGAACTATCGACAGTTAAGAAATACCATAAACAGGAATTTCAAATAAGCAAAAGAAGAGTGGATTAAAGAAAAGTGT